>JANHAO010020514.1:0-12836 GCA_026873985.1 Saraca asoca | reverse complement strand
CATCCCATAACCCTTTATGGAATTGACTGAATGAGATAACTTCTCACCACAGACTTCATCTTACGTATGCAATACACAATAAATGTAATATAAGATGAATGTACAACCTTTATATCTAATTGCACAGAATGTATAGTCCAGGATGCGATAGAATTCAATCAAATTAGTCTAGGGCACCCATCCAGACTAACACCACTGGAGCCAAAGACATACAGAGCTTAAATGGCCAGGTCATAATGCTCAGTAAATTCATCTCTAAGGGGACAAATAAGTGCATTCCTTTCTTCAATGTTTTGAAAAAGGCAAAGAAATTTGAATGGATGCAACAATGCAAGGTCACCTTCCAACAGCTCAGAATATCTCGGACAGACTCCACTATTCTCAAAGCCAAAGGAGGGCAAGAAACTAATCGTTTACTTGGGAGTGTCCCAGTATGCCCTAAGTACAACCTTAATGCAGAAGAAGGTGAAGCCCAGTTCCCTATTTATTATGTGAGCAAGAGACTACTAGACGTTGAGACAAGATACTCACCCATAGAAAAACTCACCTGCTGCCTCATAATTGCATCAAGAAAGCTACGACCCTATTTTTAGGCACATAGAATAGAAGTGTTTATGCAGTTCCCTCTTAGACAAGTTCTACAAAAGACGGATGCTTTAGGTCGGCTACTCAAATTGGCAATCGAGCTCGCCTAGTTCGATATTAAATATAAGCCTAGACCAGCGATCAAAAGGAAAAAGCCTAGTTCATTGGGCCTATGCCAGAGAAAATAGAGACTTCAGAAGCCCTGTGGTGGGAACTGTACATTGACGGGTCATCGAACGGACAAAAGGCCAGGGCAGGGGTGCTTCTCATTAGTCTAGAAGGGCATAAGATCCTCTATACTTTAAGATTCGATTTCTAGGCCACCAACAATGAGGTTGAGTACAAAGCACTGTTAGTCGGGCTACGATTGGTGAAGGAGGTGTAAGCTGAAAAGTTGAAGATTATCAGTGATTCACAGCTCATCATTTACTACATAAGGGGAGAATACCAAGCTTGAGGGTTAAGAATGACCATTTATCTCTAAAAAGTCCAAAAATTATTAAGCTCCTTTTGACAACATGAGGTCACCCAAATACCATGAGCCCAAAACACGTATGTTGATGCTTTGGCTTGCCTAGCTACAACAGAAGATGCTAACTTCCTAGGGGCGCTCTCAGCGAAATTCCTCTCATCCCTGAGCATAGAGTAGGGGGACATTGTAATGACAATCACCATAACCCAAGACTTGTGGATAAGCCCAATCATTGATTACTTACAGGATGGCAAATTATCAGAGGACAAGCTCGAAGCACGACGATTGTGAGTTCGAGCAGCCAGATATTGCATTTGTGATGATGCACTATACAAAAGAGGGTTCACAACCCTGCTATTAAGATGCATTGATGGCAACAATTGTGACACCATCCTAGAGGAGATCCATGCAAGCCATTGTGGAAATCATGCCAGGGGGCTATCCTTGGCCTAGAAAGCTCTCTGACAGGGATTCTATTGGCCCACAATGAAGAAGGACGCTATTGAGCTCATCAAAAGGTGTGATAAATGTCAAAGATTTGCAAAAATCCCACGAGCTTCACTAGCCTAGATAGTTAGTCCATAGCCCTTTGCAATTTGGGGCATAGACTTAATTGGACCGCTTCCTACAACTCACAGAAATTGCAAACATGCGGTAGTGGTTGTAGACTACTTTACCAAATGAGCAGAGGCAAAGAAGCTCACAGAGATCTCATTTGCAAAGATCGAGAGATTCGTATAGGACAACATCATTTGCAAATTTAGAGTCCTTCAGCATATTGTGACTGACAATAGGATCCAATGTAATAGTGAGCAGTTCATTAAGTTCTGTGATGACTTCAAGATCACAAAAAGCTTCTCAACCGTAGACCATCCACAGGCCAATGGGCAAGTTGAAGCCGTCAACAACATCATCAAATGAATCTTAAAGATGAAATTGGAGGCCAAGAAGGGGGCATGGGTAAACAAGCTATTGAAGGTGCTCTTGGCCCATGGAAGAGACCCTCTTCTCAATGATATACGGATACGAAGTGATGATCCCTGTGGAACTTGAGGTAGCATCACAATGAAAGATTACTTTTAATTTAGAAGACAACGATTAACTGCTTGCCACGAATCTAGATCTTGTAGAGGAGACAAGAGAAAGAGCTTGCCTTAGGGTCGCGACCTACTAGTAGCGGGTCGCGAGGTACTATAACTGAAAGGTTCAAGCTTGAAGTTACAAGCCTAGTGACATTGTTCTATGTCTTATCCTTCCAGGAGCATGCAAAGCTAATGAGGGGACCCTCGGACCGAACTTGGAAGGCCCATACCTCATCAAGAAAGTCATTGGCAATGGAGCTTACCATTTGGCTAATATGAATGGAGTAGAATTTCCCCGAGTTTGGAATGCCGAGCATCTTCACCGTTACTATCAATAAAAACCCCCAATATTTGTAAAAATTATTTAGAAATAAGTGTAAACATTCAAGTAATTTTTTGAATTTTCACATTTGTATTTGTTTCTGAATAAAAGCCTCAATAAAGTCTTGCACGAGAAGCAAGTAATGTATTCTATGAGGAGTATTAACTGAAGCAGTTTATCGAGTACTCATCCTTACGCAAGTTTATCAAGTCTTATGTATTTGAGCATGGAAATCAAGTAGAAACAAATGAAAATTCATTTAGTGTTTACTCCAACAAAGTTAATTCATATAAAGTTTGAAGATTTATTTCAAAGTTCAAAAGAAAAAATACAAAGTTACAAAAAGTTATAGCCTAAGGAACTGGAGCTTTAGAAGCTAGGCCTTTTTAAGGCAAAAGATCAGTAGGAAGAGCTCCAAGGATGTCCACTACTCGGTCACCAATGGCTTTTGCAACCTACAAACCACTCTCCTTTTCAGTGTCATCCTCAGTGGGAGGAACTTCAGCTCCAGGGCTTGTCCCCTTCTTGGAAGACCTTACCTTTGTAGCCCTCTTCTTGAAGCGTTCCACAGCCTCAAGAGCCTCCTTGTCAAAAAAGGAAAAGTTTAATTCTAGATGTTATTCCCATAGTGTGTAAAAGAAGGTAGTGCTGGTCTTGGACTTTGCCTTCTTTGCTACTTCTGTAACTAACGAGGAAGTCTCTACTTTGACCTTAGCAACCTCCTCCTTCCTAAGAGCAACTTCCTTCTTAGTCACTTCTGACTCCTTCGTAGCGATCTCAACTCACCGTTCTGCTTCCTTGGCTCATGCGATCTCGACCCATTGCACTACCCGCTTAGTGTGTTTGTGGGCTACATCCAAATCAATCCTCGCTTTGGTCAGCTCATTAACTGTCCTGCCAAGGTTTGATGTAATGGCCTTGCGATCTACTACTTGGTGAGATAGGGCAGCCTCAGCGTCCTTGATCTTCTCCCTTAGCTCTAACACCTCAGTGGAGATGACGGCCAGCTCGTTCACAAGATTTGCCTTCTCTTCATCTTAGGTTTGGAGCACCTTATCCAGCTTCATCATTGTTAACAAGTTCTGAAGAACCAAATAGTTAGGTTAGATTACAAAGAAAGTAGAAGAACTAAGATAAAAGGATTCTACTTACCACTAGGCCATGATAAGATGCATAGCCCACCAACCCCCCAAGGGTGAAGTCATCTGACTCCAAGGATCCTATTGCGAGGAACCAAGATCATGTTGACATTGTCCAGAAAGATGTTAAGGTACTCCTCAGTCTTAGAGTTGGGCCTGGTAGGTCGCTCCATGACTTTGACCTTTGGCGCCACCTGCTTACGGGCAGTAACCTTCTTATTCCCCTTGTTCATTTTCCTTTCTTAGCAAGGGGCCTAAAGTGGGTGGCAACATCGACTGCAATGATCACCTCAGGCTGTGAAGTAGGAACCGACTTTTGCAAAGGAGTTATCACTAAAGCCGAGGGTTGGCTCTCAATAATAGGAGCCATGTCAGCATCTGGAGCTAATGTGGTCTCGTCCTCATCAAGGTCGAGTGACAGTATCCTAAGAATGAGTTTCATTATGTTCTCGTAATCTTTGAAATTTGCTGGACCAACCTCCTTCACCCGATGGACTCCTATCTCTCTTGTGAGCTTAGTATCTAGAGTCAGAGCGAGCTTTTGCAAACAAAGGGGACTCTTGTCGAATCGCAAATCATTTTCAAGGACATCCACAACCGCGATTTTGTTCAACACCTCAAGCTCCTTAGCCCCTAGAGTTGGATGCTTATCGGTCCCATCTGCAAAATAAGACAAAAGTTAGAATCAAAGAAGTAAATGTGAATGAGTCATTAAACTCACATGTCCTCAACTCGCTCATCAAGAATAAGGACAAAACTAAAATTTTTAAGGTCATACAGGGATGAGCACAAGATATAAAACCAATGAATTTTATAATTTCTCACATTGGATTTCCCTTTGGCATCCCCCTTTGGCAATATCTTCTTATGCTCAGTTAGCCAAGCCAAGAGATAATGAATCCAATCCGATAAGCTCGGGCTCCTAATGTTGTATAAGTAGCAAAGGACCTCGGCCAACGGTGGTGGGAGATTATTCCTCAAATATATTAACGCCATGGAGGTGAGTTGGGTGTAAGAGTTAGGAGTGAGCTGGAACAAGCTAAGTTTAACTTTATTCAAGAAGTTAATAATATATAGGTGCATAAGGAACCTAAGCCCAATGACGAAGTGCAGAAAACTAATGGCAATGAACCCTTGAGGCGGATAAGGAGTATAATTGTCCGGGGAGGGCACCATGACGTGGCATCCCTAGTGGAGTCGATATGTCTGAGTCGTGGTCAAGAGCTTACGGAAGCAGACAGATAAAACATGCAGACTAAATACCTGGTGGTCGGAAGGTTACTGACTCACAGCAGCCTCTTGAGCCCCAACAAAGTCTGGATGAGTAGTGAAGCCCCCAGCGACCTCACCAATCCTTGAGGTCGCTTTATCAAGATGTCGTGCCCACTCCGCCCCCTGTGTTGGAGAGTCAGGTTCGTCATCGTTCCCTATTTGGTGATGCTAACATCCATGACTTGCATCCATCTACACAAAGGAAAAGGAATGGTCAGGTCGCTACAAGCAGACTATACCCAAAGAACTAAGGCTAACAGTTTCCTATGTGACAGGCTATATGTGCCTCGGGTCACCATATCTAAGATCCAGACTCCATAAGACAAAAGGGACTTAACGATTGAACCACAAAAATCTAGAGAACAAACACAAGACTCAAAATGGTAATCAGAAATCGTAGAATCTACTGATAGAATAACCAAATAAATCAAATCAGGCAAAAATAAAATGCACAGGAAAATAACTTCAACCAACATTTAGATTTTTCAACCACAAGCAGACAAGTCTTGCGCCAACCATAAAACCAAGAAGTTCAAAAACCACGAGCAAAAGAAGGAAAGACTCACCGTGATTAAAAAAAGTAAAAAGTTCAAATATGCATGTGGAAGTGTCTTTTGGTGAATAGAACCCAAACAACAACTAGGGAGCCGGAATGGTGCCAACAGTAGCAAACAACAATGAATGGTCACGAAATTTTACATAAAGAACAAGCAGGAAGAGCTTAGGAATTTCAAGTTTCAAATGACAAGTGAGAGGGAGAAAAGAGTCTCTTTGATTTATATGATACGTAGTGCCACCGTTGGATGTGGGAACCCATTAGTTGCCCATGATCTGACGGTTCGACGAGTGCCAGCAGCAAGCTAGCAATAGCATGGCATGCATGACTATCGAAGGCAAGAGTAATTATAACAGGCTAGTGATAGAAATCAAAGAGTCACAGACAAAGTGAGTGGACGCATGTCAAATGACCCACAGGATTGCAGATCGCAAGCGATGGACCATAACTCCTAACTCACTTCACATCCAAGAAGTGCTTTATATACCAAACTCTTGTGTGGATCACGTCCAAGAAGTGCTTTACACTCCAAACTCTTGTGCAAATCTCATCTAAGAAGTTTCTTTGGCACCAAACTCTTGTGTGAACTAAGGCACATCTGTGTGACCTACTCAAGAACTTCGGTGCTCAAGCTTGTCATCAGTTTAGGCACTCTAGTGCTTAAGTTCATCACCAGTAGAGGCACTCCGATGCTCAAGTTTGCTATTATTCATGATGGGCTAATATGACCGATTGGTCATCCAACATGGCATATATCTTTTAAGTCATGATTTATTAACTGAAGTCCCTTCATATTAATTCAATTAATATTATCTGAGGTTGATTGACTTAACGAGCACTCATTTTATCTAATGATTACCGAGTCATGGTTTATAAAGACTTATTTATGTTGCTAGCTGTGACCTACTAGATCGCTAATGCGGCATGCTTGGGAAAAATAAGAAATAAAATGCAAAGCTTCATTACAAAACTTCTTCCAATAAGGTGAATTTATATAAAGGTTCAAGGATACAAGTCAAAGCAAGCCTACAGTTGACTGAGCAAGAGCTGAATCCTAACAAACCGCGAGATCCATGAGCAGGCAGAGCTGCTCCAACCCTTCCTCAACTTCCACTCGAGCTGGCAAATTGTCCAACCTAAGTATCCCTGAGGTGTTTGGAGTAAGAGAAACAACATTTGGGGTAAACAAAGTGGTAACTCCAATTTCCCCTAGTCCTTCTAAGCAAGGAAAGAATCCTTCAGCTTTATCAAGCTACTCGGAGGCTTGGAGACACCCAATGCCACCATGTAAGGAGGCAAAGGAACACAACTGGAAGGCTTGAATTCCAACAAGCCATAGGGACAGCAAGCAAGCCTAACCGTTCTAGCTTCTCTTTCCTATCCTCCTCCTAAGCTGAAAGCTCCTCCCTCAGCCTTGCAATTCCCGGGGTGCCAGAAGAAACCGAATGACTAGCCCCCCAGAAGACAAAAGAGCAAAAAAGGAGGAGCTAAACTTGTTAGCACCATGAGAGGTTATGAAAAAATTCCCAGAGTCTTCAAACAGGAATACCCTATGGGAGCCTCATGCAACAGGCCATTCACGTCTCTTAGTCTTATGCAGTAGACCATACACGCCTCAGAGTGCATTATCGAAAGCTAGAGCTTCAAAAATATAGGAAGCTCAATTAATGCACCCATTTGGTTATTCTTTGAAACAAGGAAGAGGCTTCTCATGCCTTATACAGACTAGTTTGGCCTCACAGAGGAGTCTAGGGGATATTCGGCTATTCTTGATCAAACGGTCTAGAGGGAAACAAGATTGCCATGCCAACTGCTATGAAACATGCATAAAAGAAGGTATGGCTTGATATAGATGAAGCGAAAAATTGAGGCCTGAAATGATAACATGATAGATTGAACACAAAGACTTGACCACACTTCAGACTACAAACAAGGACTTTGCCAGCAAACTACAACTCTTAATCCGCAAAGAGAACTGAGAGTTGAGGGGGCTTATGTTGTGGGTATTTTTTAGAAATGTCAATTGAGCTAGCAAAGGCCTAACAGGAGACGAGTCCAGCTAGAAGAAGCGCAAATTATCCAAAAATTGAGGTCGTTCAAAAAGGGTACTAGCTCGCCAATCACGAACCCGGGATACGAGACTAGACTAAGACGAAAATTTTAGCTCATTGAGGATTGACTCTAGCTCATTGAGGATGCAGGACAAGGTTGAAGCAGGAACCTAGCTCGTTAAGGAGGACCCCAGCTCGTTGAACGAAGCACGGCATCCCAGTCATCTTTCAGGAGGCTCACTTTGGATGAATCCAGTAACAAGACCAACCCATATAGCTAGCGTACTGCCCAATGCGAGCTTAGGTCACTAAGCTAACGACCTGGGCATAGGTATGGAAGTCTAATCAGCAGCTTGAGGCATGTATTCCCATTCAACAGGTCAGCCCCCAAAACTGACACATTAGCCCCTAACAGTCTGACAATGATTTGCCCACCATTTATTACTTGATGTGACAAAAATAATCATTTTATAATTTATTAAATTATACTTGTAACCCTCCCTACTTCTATCAATGGAGAGAAAGGCTCATTGTAACAAAGTAAGTGAGAAATTGCATGCAGACACTCTATTGAAACAGTGAGAGAGCACTAATATTGTAACTCTGTTGAACTACATAGAGAAACCGTCATATAATAGAAAATACAAACCATTGTGGACGTAAGGATTATTTTGACTTTAGCCGAACTACAATAAAAAGCTTCTGTATCCATTGTTTATCCTCCTTCTTATTCTCTCTTTCCTGTTAAAACTTGTGTTATCCGCTTGCAATATGGAATGTTGGAGAATTGTTTGGTTTAATTTAAACTAAATTTTACCATCAACAAGGTTTAATTTGTTTAAAATTGAATTCAAAATAAACTCTTTACTAGCCGATCTCAAATTACTCATCAATAACATGACATATTTGCATCCCTACTCAAGACAAGACCCCTCCTGACAAAAAAAAATGATGACATCACACAAAATCATTTAAACTTTTTTATGTTAAATTATTTTGATTTTTGTCAATAAAATTTAAAAATCATGAAAAAAAAAAAAAGGTTCCGCCACACACTGCCAAGTACTTATAAGCAGGGATGCTGGCTTAGAGGAAAAACATAATAATATGGCACTGGTTTAGAAAATATAGATAGAATAGCAAATGAAAGTGAGAGGATGATTAGGAGTTTCCGAGAAAAATCATGAGACATTGTTGGCTAGGATCTTGCCTGGACCCAGCACGAGATCAATCAAGCTACACTGTATTAAGGCCAAAGATGAGGTCCCTCTTGACCAAAAACAAAAAAGGTCACAGGACACGAAATTATTATTTTATTTTTTTGCCAATAACATTTAAAAATCATGAAAAAAAAAAAAAAAGTTCCACCTCACAGTACTCATCAATGCATACTAAAGATGTGAAACTGAACTTACCAAGTGTGGGTTATAAGGTGAGGTGCTCATAGCCCATTTTTAAAATGAGTCGAAATTTTTAGGATAAATCCGTCCCTTGAGTTGCCAATGACTGCTTTATATTTTCAATTTTTGGTAATATTAATATGATATGAATTTTCCCGCTTTCATGGCGGTTAATGACAGTTGCTCTTTCAAACTTGACTAAACTGCCCAATCCTTTCATTTTCTTCATTCCATTATCTGCAATGCCGTTCATCCAATTACTTCTCACTTCATTATTACTTGCCCAATTGCCTATTGTCTTTGCAGCTCATCAGGAATCTTCCAGAAGCCATTCCTACAGGCTTTCGAAACCTCTGATCGGAGATGATGGAAGGATTTATGTTTGCTCCGACGACAATTTCTTTGCATTTGAAAACAATGGCACCGTTGCTTGGACCATACATTTAGACTACAAATGCAATCTCGGTATAGCTCCTGTTCATGGCGGTCCGGGGAAGGTACGCTCCATCAATTACACGTTCAGTGCCGATAATGCATACGTTTTGTCATATTTTTTAATATTCTCTGTCTTTGATGTCTTTCTATGAGATATTTAAGTTTTAAAATGTCTGCAATCTTAAGTATTGCTGTTTTCACCTTCCTAAATTCACAATTTTACAAAAATTAGGAGGCATAAAATATCCCTTAATATAGATTAAATGTCTAATGATCATTCCACATTCTTTTATTTAAGTATGACTCCCAATCACCACAAATCTAAGAGACCTGAGCATAGTTAGAATTCATACTAAATTTGCTATGGTTGTTAATTCCTGTATGGCATTGCCAGATATACTTGGTTGCAGAGAACAGAATACTGAAGATTAATTTTCACAACACTGGAATTTCTGTGCCTTCACTTGAAGTTTTCTTTGGCCCCGAACCGAGTCAACATGCAGAAGCTGAAATTATTGGGGTCTCAGTGAGCACATTAAGCTCAATAATATTCATCAATGTCAAGAGTAGAGGACTATTTGCATATCAGTCACATGGAGATTTAGTTTGGAGTGTAGGACCTGTGCTTTACCAATTTGGCTATCGTCAAGGATGCCGAAAAAATCTTACAGATTGCTATTTTTCATCAGCCCCCATGTTGGATCAATGTGAGGCTAGTATCTATGTAAGCTTCTCTCTTTCTTGTTTACTGCTTTTTTCATTTTAATTCTAAATTGCATCCATATAACTATTGAATGCTGATATTTTCATACAAATATGATATTTTTCCATAGTGAGATGAAAAGTTTTCAAAGTGAATTATCTTAAGGGACTGCATGTCAAGAATCACTAACAGGATAATTGAGAGTTTACTTGACAGTAGGGACTGCTAATTGTGTATCAGAAAGATTACCGGCAAAGTTAAGATTTCTTTGCAGAACTATAATATTTACTAGCAGACTCTGTGATGTGTATTTTTCTCCTATTAGAAACTATTCGCAGAAGGAGTGTTATTTCTATTACATGATTGTGCACCGAAAGTATGTAAGTTTCAATTTTGCAGATTTCAAACACACAGGGAGAACTATATTGTTTGTCAATTCGTAATCATCAATTTAGATGGATTCAAGATTTTAGTTCATTAGATAAAATTTTCATCATCACCCCCGGAAACAATGGTCACTTATATGTAACAGTTCCAGTGAAGTCTCTTGTGCTGGCCCTAGATGTATTTTCAGGTAATGTCTTGTGGCAGCAAAGTATTGGGCCATTAAGCAAAGCCGACTGTGCACCTGTAGTGGATTCTAATGGTAAGTATTTCTTTTCTCTCAGAATTGTAATCAGTTGTAGCCTTAATTGCTCATTAATGGTGCATTACTGACTTGCAATGTTGATTAAATGTCTTCCACATTGAGAAAGAAGCAAGAGGCCAAAATCAAATTTTGACAGGATTGTGGACTTTTCAGAAGAAAAATAAAGCTGGTTTCTTTATAGTCTCTTGTATACGTGCACTTGATTAAAACTATCATTTTGTCATGAAATTTGATTTCTTGTACATGGATTTTCAATCAATAAAACCCTGATCCCTTATTTAGCAAGCTAATAGGGAAAATTCTGAATAGAGTGGGGGATTTCTTTCCATGAAGCAAATGGAATACTATGTGAGCTCTTATTTGTGGAATAATTACTAAATCAATGGGAAGAAGAACAAGTTCATAATACTGCTTCAGTTGCTAACTAGCTCCAAATACTTTTTGACAGATTTTTATCATAGCAATCTGCTTCGCCAACACTAATGAATTGCAATATAAACTCACTTTACCATATCGTACTTGATGGAATAGGATGGGTGTCTATTGGTTCATTGGATGGATTCCTGTACTCACTTTCACCTACTGGGGATCTTCAGAAATTCTCAAGAAACAATGCAGAGAATTCTGTGGTTCAAGCTGGTCCTTTTCTTGACTGCTCTGGCTATGCCGTGTATTTTTCCCAGACAGAAATGGAAGGAAAAATTACCCATGCTATAAATGAGTATACTCAAGTTTCTGCAATTCGGCCAAAAGCTGCGTTCTTCACCATATTGGTTCCTGCAACTGGATCAATCTATTGGTCCGAAAGCCATCCTGGTTTGTTTTTCTGTCTTTTCTTAAGCTTTTTCTCATAAATTGTTGTTGGAAATAAAGTATATATAGCTGCAGACTATCTAAATGCTTAGTGGTTTGACTAAAACAGGTCAATTTTCAGCTTTATTGTCAAAGAGTGATCTCAGTCAATTTGTGGTAGATGAGGAGATTCTTCTTGCTTTTCTTGCTGCTTCAAGTAAGAGCATACAGTTTGAATGACTATTATCAACTAATAAATCTAATTGTTCAAAATAGCACCACCACCACATCTTTGTAGTTCAATAGCTTGTTTGAATGCACTAACAGTTTGATACTATTATTTGATGTAGAGACTGGCAACCCACTGCAATGTCGTACCACAGGTTAGGATCTTTTCTTCGCCAAAAAAGATTGGCACATGTCAGGTTGGACTCATGCTCACCAGAGTCGTGACTGGGTGAGCATTTTGGTGAGCATGAGGCGAAATGGACATGTTTAGCAGCACCCTTTCTAACCCTTCTTTTGAGAAATAAACAATGATGAGCAATTTTTTTTAATCAGTATTAGAAATACTGAGCTAGATTGTACCTGCTGCATCATATAATCAACTTTGACATTTAAGTGCAATCTATCAGTTAATATTAATATTAGAATTCCTACTAGCTTATATATGCTACACAAGACTTCACTTTGAGATAAGCAACTTTTGCAACTGTTTTACTAAGAAAGTGTTCTAGAGAGGAGGTCTAAAGGAAAATCAACATCAAAGACTTAATTTGTTCTGCTATTTGGTCATACCTGGCACAAGTCCAGTCGGAAAACCTTGAACAATCTTACTGCTGACTGCAACATGCAGCTTACCATATATATCCACAAATCTTTATGAGAATAATTCAATTTTCGAACTTGTCAGGAAATTTTGGAAACTTGCCAAATGTACACGTTCTCTTTTGGAAGCTTACATTTTTCCCATGTCAAAATCAACTCTTTTGAAAGCTTAAGTTGTCATGTTGAGGGCCAAACATGATTTTCACCACTTATACGACCCCTCAAAAGAAAGCCCTCTGGGCTTATAGGATGGACAAAATAGGGGTGGCAGACATCAAATTCCTGACCTGTCAATAACCAACTCTCTCAAAAGTTAACTTTTTAGGTGGAGGCTAAAGCATGATTTTATTACTTAACGGTCTACACTACCATATACCAGGTAGAGCGGCCCTGAAAATGATGACATTTAATCCTCTATTCTTCATGAGCTTGACGCCTTTCTTTGTTTGGAAGACAAGCTTCAACAGCAATCATTTAACTTAGCATCATTATAATTATCAGTGTCAACAAGCTAAAGCATCATTATTATCATAAGTTATTAAGTATCTAC
>JANHAO010020513.1:0-12823 GCA_026873985.1 Saraca asoca | reverse complement strand
ATAATCTTTAAAACATTCCATTTAAAACCCATTATGGAAAATCATACATGTGGATTTTCAATAGTTTATATTTCATGAAGGTAACCATCAGAATATACACATAATCATCGTCACAAGCCATCCAACACGTCTGCTAGACGCTCGTGAACAATCTCTTACAATTTTTCCACCTTATTCACTCCTGACTTGGCTAATTTCATATCCCCCAAGTGCACTGGAGTACATAAACATATCCGTTACAATTTCCCACCTTATTCACTCCTAACCGGGCCAATGTAAATATTCCAAGGGTTAGCCAAAAATAATTTCATAACAATTGCGAAACATCAAACTACATATAAAACACATTGTAATTTAGTAAATTAATCAATCAGGTAAGTCACATTTGATAAAACATACACAAATCAGTTATTAAATTTTCAAAATCAACCAAGTAGAAAAGATGATGTTATCACCGTAACTAATATCAAGCAAAATGGTAAAGCATAATTTTAATATAACAAATCATATCAAACTCAGAAGAACCAATTTGCATAATATATAATAAAATGGAAAAACCATTAAACTTTATAAAATATATACCAATGTTCAATTAGATAAAATACTCAAATTGAATCCAAGGAAAATTCTAAATGGTAATCTCAATAGCATAAGTACACATGCTAGTCATAAGAGCCATACAGGCTAATCTCAAAAGCCACATAGACTATTCTCACAGGGGCCACACAGGCTAACCACAAGAGCCACGCAGGCTATTATCACATGAGCCACACAGGCTATTATCACATGTGCCATTGGATTACCAAAGGATTTTCAATGGAACTAGTATCTCAGTCAATATTCAAAACATATCACAGTAAACTATTTCAAAAACACCAACATGTGTATATGCTTTCAAAATCACACTAAAATATATATGAAAATCTCATCATATAAGAAGATTAATAATATTATTTCATACGATAGAATTTATATTTAAACATAGAATTGTTAAGTAACAGGGATTGTCCACTCACCTTGGACTCAGAATTGACCACTTGAGGAAAATTCACTGTGATCTCACAGTTGGAGTATCAACATTCTCAACATTTTTCTGAAGAAGTTTCTGAAGTAATTTAATAACAAATTATCATTTTTCATGAATTTCACACATAAGGGTTTCTACACAATAAATTTGAAATTTTAGTACATAATTACTACGAAATAAATTTTTTATTTTAGGAATGCTCACTAGGTCACAAAGAACCTATTGGTAGCTCGCCACCAGTCAAAGTGTCGCCAGAGGCTGAAACAGGTGGCTGGCCGAACAGGGAAAGATGGAACAGCTTCAAAAAGCAACTAAGCTCAACCAGTCGTGGGGAAGCTTGAGATGGGCCTTACCAGTCGAAGAGGAAAATGGCCACCTATAGAAGTTGCCAGTCCACCGAACCCGCTGCAACATAAACAACAGCTTCAAAACAGAGCCGTCTGCGTTGCCGAAAGCAGAGGAAGCCGAGGAGACATCAAAAAAGTCACCAAGAAGGATAAGAAAGAGAGAGAGAGAGAGCCAGTTGATGAAGAGAGGAAGAAAGAGGGAGAGAGAGTGTGCCAGAATGAGAGAGGGAGAAAGAGAAAAGAAGAAAGAGTGGGTGGGAGAGAGGGAAGGCCAAATGGCCTGGAGAAATATGGAGAAATGCTGAAAAAAAATCAACCCAGGGGAACGGCTACCTGCTAGGCCGATTTCCTAAAATTTTCAAATTAGCCCCCAAACTTTGCATTATTTTAAAATTTACCCCATCAAAATTAAAACTTTTCAATTTAATCCCTGAAAACTTGTCAGTTTAATCCTTTTGCCATTTTTTTTATTTTTATTTTTTTTCTGGGTATTACATAATTCCTCTTTTTCTCATGGACCACAGTGAAAGTATTGAGGTTTTGTTGAGGCCAAATTGTAATTTTCTCCATTTCATTTTGTTTTTATTTAAAATGGATGCTGACACCCTTGTACCTTCAAATGTGTAGAAAGCTCCAGCGATATTGGCCTTTCTCTACTACATCTCTATTTTCCTTGAGCTGTTGTTGTTTCTTCTTTTTCTTTTTTTCTTCTCCTTTCTGATTATGCTTCTACTCAACCTCCATTCGCTGATGCTTGCAGCCAACAGCAGTAGATAGCAGTTCTCCATTTTTTTCTTTCTTAAATTGAAACAGAGGAGTTGGATCTTTCCTTTGATGTTGCTCTGCAATAGTGGCCAGCTTTCATTCGTTGTCTGACCTTCATCCCCTCATCTTACCAGAGCATGTTGGTAGCTTCCAACTTGTTAGCTTAACTCCTCTGCTTCTTTTGTCTTCATCTTTGACCAACAACCAAGCTAAGCAGCTGATAGTTCAACTGTTGGACTTTTAGAGGTTATATTTCTATTGTCAACTTCAATTTTGCTTCCATCTCCATGGTGAATGTAAGTGGGTAACTAGCTCAAACCTTAACAAAACCTTTCTTATCCATGCTACTACTACCAGTTCTATGCGTATGTGCCCAAAAACCACCGTCGGGCTAAGTCGTCACTGGTTTGCACATAGAATGTTAGCCCGTGGCCCAGGTCATTAACTATAGATGAAGCAGGGCAATTGCTCGGGTCTAGTCGGTGAAGCCATTCATCCTGCTGTCTTGTGTGACAGTCTGTTGCCGAAGTGCATGGTGGAGCACCTCGAGCTTATCCCATCCTACTAGTTTCATGAATGACTGGTCACCTAGCCAATTGCATCTGTTTAGTCATTGTGGAAGAGCTCAGGCTGTCGCTGCTAGTGCACTTGTAGCTTCAGTCGAAATCTGTGGTGGTGGTGGGTAAGCCAACACCACCTTTCCTTCTGCATTGCCAGTGTTGATAAACTCAAAAGTTGTGGGTGCCAATAGGACCAGTTAGGTAATGTCATCCTCTGCCATTGAACTCCACCACCTCCATTTGAGCCACAATCAGATACCAGTCTTAGTGGAAATAGAAATAATAATAATAAGAGCCTCGCTGATTTTAGGCCCAACATTGTTCATCAAGCCTTTCTATTTATCTTGGACAGTCCACCAAATAAAGCTGGGAGAGTTTAGCATTTCATGAGAAGATCAATTCACATGGAGGACAATAAATGGAAGTTGGAGAATTTTGGGTAAATATCACTTTAGGCATAAATAATTTAATTTAATGTAGAATGGTCCACGGTAAGTGGAGAAATTATTCATGATAATTAGACACCAATTTTAGTAATTAAATATGCTTAGTGTCAAAGAGCGAGGAAGATCCATAGAGTGCCTATGTTGGAAATTTTGGAACCCAAGATAAATATATGCCCTTATGAGGTGAGTGGACAATCTTCCTCACTTAATGATCCCATTTGATGATATAAAATAATTTTATTATATAAAATATTATGAATCATTTTAAATAATGGAATTTTCTTTATATTAAAGTGATTTTGAAAGTATATTTATATGTTGTATGTGAACATGGTTTGCCGTGATAAAATTATGCGTTTTCATCTTGATTCATGTTATTGAAATTAGTTATTTTATTGTTCTATGTGATGAATGGATATGAAAATGCATTAATAGGTTTATGCATGTTTTGATAAATGTTGTTTACCCAAATAATAATTTTTATGCTATGTGATATTTTTTTATATTATTGAAGAGGTTCTGGAACCATTAGAAATTCATTGGTAACCTTAAGTGCACTTGTGACTAGTTGATATGATGGTGTGATAGGGGTAGGCAGTCAGATATATGAATATTTGACTAGCTTGTTGGGATGGATTTTTAGGGGAGATGATGGTTACAGTTGCCTCTGGGAACTTTCCTTCAGGATTCCAGTTGTGTGTTTTAATTAATTACATATATAACTTTTACAAATTTTCACCGACTTTCTTTCATATTACATAATGATGAGCATATTTTCATAGTAACCTATTTTGATACTTATTATTATGGTGTTGAATGTTATGTTTTCAATTACTTGATTTCCTTGTGGAATGATAGCTTTCAAATTTATTTTGTGACTATGGCTGCTGAACGAGTAAGCATATCTTTATGACTATATATATATATATATACTTTCGAGCATGATTTTTAAATGGGATTTTTGAGTGATCATGGGATTGTTTACTCACTAAATTTTTATGACACTCACTCTTTTCTTTTCATATTTTTTAGAGCCAAAGGATATTCCTAATATTCTTCCACGCTATCTTGACTTAGGTTCTACTCACTGATTAAGTGGATTACACCTTGCAGAGATTTAAGGTATAACTATGGTGTAAAGTCTGGCAATTGGTAGGATTGTATATGCATGTATTGTGTATGATTGTTGGATGCTTAGTAAGATGTAAATTATATAGTCTGGGTCATTGTATATTATTATGTTGTTATACAAGGTGTGATGGGCGTGTAGCCCCTCTGATGTTGTACAGGCCTTAAGACCAGGTGTCTAGAAAATAAAGGAAATTTTGCTAGATTTTTATTAGCATTTAATGTATAAACATTTCATCATGGATTGATGAAACAGTGAGTCATTGGTATGCTGTTTACACTATAAGGCTTATAGGCGGTTTCTTGATGGTGACCAGGGGTTGTCTGATGGTGACCTTCTACACTAGTCACGTTCTGTGGATAGGGGCATGACAATTTCGGAGCTCACCTATAGAATGTTATACACGGAGTTTAGGCTAAAGTTTTAATACTTTATTTATAATTTAAATTTCTTTTTTTAAACTATTCGCTAATTATTTGATGCTTTCCTTGTTTTTTAATTGTAAAAGTATTGGAAATTGAACCCTTCTTATGATAAGGACATGTGGAAGAACTTTAACCATAAAGGTTATAATAAAATGAAAGATCTGATGGATGAGGTGCAAAAAAAAGAGGTCTACGTATTGGAAATTGAACTCTTCTTATGATAAGGACATGTGGAAGAACTTTAACCATAAAGGTTGTAATAAAATGAAAGATCTGATGGATGAGGTGCAAAAAAAGAGGTCCTCTCAACCCAGTTAGATCATAGATGAGGAATGGGAAGGCCTTCTCAAGTATTAAGAGGACCCTAAATTCAAGTCTAAGTTTGAGTAAAATAAGAGTAATAGGGCCTCAAATGTGGCTGGATAGGGTTCCTCCCTGCACATAAGTGATCCATTCCCATATCAGAGTATCGGCTACGCATAGTATTATTATTTTAGCTTAATGTTATTTATATGATTTACACTATAGCAGTTACATTCATACCACAATCTATATTATCCATGATAATTTTCATGTTGTGCAAATATGTGAGACTGAGGTCAAGCCACCCATGGACAACATGTTTTGTCATACTTATATTAAAAGGACGGCCAATGGGCTCACCTTGAACTGTACAGTCCTATGTAAGTAACTTAACTTGCATTTTTGTTATTAATGTATTGTATATTTGATAGTAAAAATATTACAAATAATTAGTTATTTTAATTTATAGGAGAATTTCAACAAAAAAAGGAGGACTTGAGGCAGACTCAGGCATAAAGAGGTCTTCAAGGCTTTGAAAACATAGTTGGTGATGTGGCGACACAATCTGATCATGATTTATGGGTGGACATTATCAATAAGACCAAGAAGGGACGAGTCTGTAGGTAAGGGTCTGAGGCCATTGTGGGAACAACTGCATTGGCCATTACATCTCACACTAATAATGTGTCACATGCTATGTTGGATTAGCTCATGGACATTATATTTGAGACTTAGCAGCAAATGTAAGTGATTTTTGCTTGGACGGAACACCTTATCCATACTTAGCAACAGCAATAGAGTCAGCCTCCACCACCTTTTCTTCCACCTCATTCTCATTCATACTACCATCAGTCCTCTACCTACTTCTAATTGCCTCCTACCTACATGTATCCATCGCCACCGCAACTACTCGTACAACCCATAGTTCGAGCACCACTAGTCAAAGGTCCTACACAATCACAACAAGATATTACCTGAGATTAGGAGGTTGATGATCAGTTCTTCTCAAACGATTGCAAGTTATAGTTATATTTTTATGTTTTTATTTAAATAATATGTTTCATATATCATTAATTTGAATAATACAATTTATTAATTATTTTACTAATTTTATATATTTATACTTATTCATGTGCATTATATTTTAATTTTTATTATACATTAAATATTAATTTTCATAAATTAGAATTAAAAATATTAAATTTTATTATTTAATATTGATCCAAATTATTTTAATAAAAAATTACAAATAAAATTTCAAAAAATTATATTAAATAAAATTTTAAAAAATTATCTTTTTTTTTAAGAATTTTCGACAATTTTTTCCCAATTTTTTTTTATGTATTTACAACAGATTTTCCAATAGATTATTGACAGATTTATGATGGATAAAAGAAAAAAAATTACATAAAAATATTATCACCTTAAAATCCGTTAGGAATATATTTCCAATTTTCAACAAAAAAATTTTCAGCCATAGTTGGTTTCATTGACGATCATTTTCAATCGGAAAACATGATTTCTGATGAATTTTTTGTTGAAAATCACACTTTTTTTTTTAATTTTTTTTACTATTAGTTGTTTATATTATGAATATATGTTTAATAGTAATAAGCCTAGAGCTATTGTCTCCCATCTGGTTTGGTATGAGGAAAGTCGATGACAACCTGAGGAAAGGTCTAAGATGGATCCCACAAAATGGTAACTCTATGAGCTTTTGGAATGATGAATGGACAGGTCTAGGTCCTTTAAGAAACCATTTCCAAGAGCTGTTAGACAACAACCAGATGAATTGAGAGGTTAAGTTGTGAATACTCCTGGCACATGGAAATTAAATCTCCTCACTCCCCTTTGATAAGGAGGTGCTCCATGTTATTCAATTTCTTTATGTAAATTCTCTTACCCAAAAAACTGATCAACTAGTGTGGGGTTTATCCTCTTATGGGAATTTTGCTACCGCCTCTACATATGCTATGATCAGTAAGCACCTAGACAAAGGAGTGGGAACTATTAGAAAGATTGGTGATTGGATTTGGAAGCTTAAGGTTCCTCCGAAAATGCAGATGTTCATCTGGCTTATAAATGCATTACCGTTTAAAAACAAATTCTATGCTTAAAGCTCGTGGTATAAATACCAATGGCATGGGTTGGCTATGCTCAGCCAATGAGGAAACTCCCTTGCACCTCTTCAGGGATTGTTCATTTGCCAAAGTGGCTTGGAGCAAGCTGACTATACCTCCTGATTTATTGTAGTCCTTTTCCATGAATATTCATGAGTGGTTGCAGGTCAAGGGCAATATATCAACAACTTACCATCCTCTTGAATGTTTTCTTCACCTTTGCTTTAAGGAGTATATGGTGGTGTAGGAACAAGGTTGCTCACACTGACACTGCTATCACAATTGATCAAAGACAGATAAATATGCTTAGTCAGACTACAATTTCTCAGGCTGCTGAGACTATTGTGTCTCTCAGTGTTAGCAGGAATGGTGATGGGAGACAAAAGGAATGCAATTGGGTTGACCTCTAGAGGGCTGGTATGGCTTAAATACTGATTGTGTTGATGCGGGAAACCCAGGCTTAGCAGGAGCAGGTAGTCTGATAAGGGACATGCATGGAAATTGGGTCAGCGGATTCTGTAAAGGAATTGACATTGATAACAATGCAATTGTAGAAATGTGAGGGCTGATTGAAGGGCTTAAACTTGCCAATGAATTGCATATTTCACACCTTAAGATACTGATGGATGCTCTTATAATTGTTAATGCAGTAAAGAAATCAATCTACTGATAAAATGTTGATAACTCCCTTACTTCATGAGTGCAGGAGCCTTCTGGAGAAAATTCCCCACATAACCATTAGGCACGTCTTCCGAGAAGCAAATCAATGTGCAGATCAAATGGCCGGATCCGGATTCGCTGCAGTTGCTAGGGCAACTGCACCACGTGTAGTTCAATCTGAGCCATTCGATCTGTCATCCAACGGTCCAGATCGTAGCTCGCAAAAATTTTTTTATTTTATTTTTAGGAATAAAATAATTTAACTGTACGTTGCGATCTGAGCCGTCAGATCTCAGATCGAACGGCTCAGATTGAACTGCACGTGATGCAGTTGATCCCAACTGCAACAAATCTGCATTCCAAATGGCCAGGGTGGAGAAGGGATCAACCTAGTATTACCATATTTTGCAGTCCACGTCTTAACTAGTTTGTATAATGATGTATATTTTGCTATGTATCCTAGGCACTCAGCTAGCAACTTCTACATTGGCTAGTTTCTGTCTGTAGCTTTCCTTATATATGTAAAAAATGTTGTTTATGTATGTTATAATATGCACACAATTTTTATTCACAATAAAAAATTTTGTTTATACTATAACTGTGCATCGAGCATCATCCTTTTACTCATCACATATTGTTGTTCTAGAAATCTTTTGCTTTTATTTTATCATTTTAGAGAATCAATGATGTATTAATTATTTTTTTTAATTTTGTTCATATTATTGTTACTAAATGCTCAATCACTCCACAGATTAGTAAACTTTTAATAAAGGGTGATTAATGTCATTTTTTTTTAATAATTAAGACTATTTAATAGTTTTGTTAATTTTTTTTTGCATTTATTTTAAAACAAAAGACAAAAAGAAATGGATGAGGCAAGTAAAGAAATTACAAGAATTATTTTTCTTTTACATCACTTTTTGGTAATATTTATTTTGTTTTTATGCTTTATGGAATCTTAGTTTAGTAAGATAAATATATATATTCCAAAATAAAAAAAAATCAACCAAATTTATTATAAAAGTCATTACTTCTGTTATGAGTATTTTTAAAACCATACAAAATGGGATGGCAAAAGTCCAACAGACAAGTCCAATTGGAAGAGGCCTAGCTCGTTTGAAAACAAAGTCACAGGACAAAAGCAATAGATTGCTAGGCATGAACTCATATCACAAGAAAAGGATCAAGGCAATAGTTCCAGGTCAATTGACAACGAGCTCCAGCTCGCTAGTCAAAATATGCCACCTCAGTCATCTTCCAAAAAACTCATTGTGGTTAAACCCGAGGAGGGACCAATTTGCATGGCCAACTTGCATACATAAACTTGCAGGAACCAACTTATAATTAGTTTATTATTTTCTTTTTCTGGAACACACTAAGATTGTATACCTTAGCAACTATAAATAGAGGTTAAGATTATTGTACAAGGAGAAGCCAGTTCTAAGACATATACTTAGATAGGGAGAATCCCCGTAAAAAAATATATACTCTATAAACACATTCTTAGAAATATACTATCGTGGACGTAGGGATCAACAATCGACTTTAGCCAAATCACGTTAAAAACTCATGGTGTCCTTTCTCTATTCTTCCTCTTCCTACATCCCATCTTTCTCTCTTTCATACTCAACCAGATTGCAGTTTGGGGTTTACTGAACTTTTGGGTTGTCTAGATTTAGTTTCTGCACTTTCTTGATCGACCAGATTCCACCGTCAATATTTTGGCACTAGAGGAAGGGCCTGTACTATATTCTGGTTAATTTTCCATACAACTGCGATGACTAGAGGAAGAACCACCAAAAGTTCAAACACTCCAGCTAACCAACCTGAAGATCCCACAAAACAGCAGAAGGAACTAGTCTTTCCTACGACGGATGCTTCTACCATTCTTGCTTCAAGTATCACCTCCAGCTTACCCCCCACAGATCCCCGCCAACCTACTGTTATTGTTTCCAGGATTGATGAAATGCAAACATGGCGCCAACGTCAGGAAACGTTTGAGAATGTAGTGAAAGAACTAACTGAAGCAGTTAGGGTGCTGACACAGGCACAAGCCCTAGGCATGTGAAAGCAAGTTAAGGTCGCTACACCTAAAGGAGAATCCTGACACGCTGATTTAGCTCACTCCTCCCACTCACGAATAGGGATGGCAATTTTAACCACGTACCTATTTACCTGTGGATATCTACCCGTGATGGGCGGATATGAGTAGAAAAAGTATTTACGGGTGGGTATGAGTATAAAAATCATACCCATAATAAGTACGGTTATGGGTACGGGTATGAAAAAATATCCATACCCATACCCATTTATCCATTTAAATAAAAACCTTTATTTTTTTATATAAACATTACTCAAAACGATGTCATTTTGAGTAGTGTATGTAATACCTCAAAAAAAAAAAAAGAAGAAAATGTTGGCTGAGGGGAATTTTGGTATTTTTCATTAGGGCCATAGCATAATTTCATATATTTAGTAAGGACCTATTTGAAGTTAGTGAAAAATTTATGGGGTCAAACCATAATTTATTGCATTTCCTTTTATGTATATATTTTCCCAGGCTGGTTTCTCCCTTCGGCACGATCACTCTACTTCCCAAAACTTCTCCAGTGCCATCCGTACTATTGCTCCGTGCGATCTTCTGCTCCAGCCAACTAATTCACCACCGATCAACGAGCTTTAGCCAGTGCCTTCCTCCTCTCTTGCTCTAGTGGTCTTCCTTTTCTCAACATTGGAAATTCTACAATGCTTAAAACTTGGCTACGTCTCCTCCGTCCTCCACATCAGCATCGATCTGCTTCATGGATGTAATTTTGCCATTGTTTGGCATATGTTATTGTATGTGTGATGACTGATGTGGATGTAATTTTGGCTAATGTTTTATAAAGTTTGTTTTATATGGATTTATATCGTATGTGAATTGTATATGTGATGTAATTTGGAACAAATAGGTTGGATTTGTGAATTTATTTTATAGTTGAAAACTTTGAATTATTATTATGATTTGGATGGAAAAAAATTTAGAAATATTTTTTTTAAATTCTGGTGAGTATACTTGTGGGTACACCCATACCTGTTGGTACGAACTAGTACTCAAACCTGCCACAATGTTTGCGGGTATTTAGGTAAGATATGGCTAAGGAATTTTCTAATAGGTACGAGTATGGATATTGATATATCCGCCCGAACCTAACCCGTTGCCATCCCTACTCATGAATAAGATCAAAGGTTCATCGAGCTCATGAAAACCATGATGGTTTGTGACGTGAAAGCTCACACTGAGTGGAAAGCTCGAACAGGTCCAGCCAGGGATATACCTCAGGTCACTACTTCCATAATCAATGAGGTAAAAAGAGCTAACAAACTTCCAGCCGAAGATTTGAGACACAAAACCCAGAGATAGAAGAGCTGCTCTAGAGGGTAAGAATTAGAGGAGTGCCCTCAAGCTCAGAATAGCCAAGACCAATGCGAGGAGAGGACTCCTTTCACCAGAGAGATAGAGAAGTAGCCTCTCCTTCACAAGTTCAAAATCCCCATAATCTCACCGTACAATGGGGATAGTGACCTATACAACCACTTGGGCACGTTTAATGTTCAAATAGATCTCCAGACAACTAGTCCACTAGTCAAGTGTCGTGTCTTCCCAGCTACACTAGGAGACATACCTTAAACATGGTTTAAGAATCTTTCAGCTCGTAACATTGATAGTTGGGAAGAGTGTCAGAAAAGATTTATCAACCTGTATAAAGCATTAAAGAAGTAGCTCGTACCATCCTACTATCTCACAATAGTCTTTCAATGGAAGAATGAATCATTAAAAGACTATATCACCCAATTTAGGCACAAGATCAATAATGTGAAGAACCCCTCTGATGAGAGTATCCTGACAGCGATCTTAGCCAGACTCTGCAGGGATGGAAAGCTATATAAGAACATATACAAGTCTCCAGTAAGGGACCTAGGCAAGTTTTATGAATGAGCTACCAAATAGATCAGGTAGGAAGAGACCTTTAGTCTAAAGAAGTCCGATTATAAGGACGAGGCAAATAGCTTTGATCAAAATAAAAAGAGGAGAAATGGCAAAAATGGCAAGGATAGCTCTGATAACATGTAATACCTCAAAAAAAAAATGTTGGCTAAGGAACTTTAGTAAAAAAGTTCAAAATTTCATTGGGACTGGATTGTAATTCCTTATTTTTTAAAAGGACCTATTTGAAGTCGGTGAAAAATCACGGGGTTAATGTGTAATTTTCCCCATTCGATCTTACGATATAAAATTTGCCCAATTACTCTCTCTCTCTCTTCACACGGTCAATTCTTTCTCTCCTGAAGCTTCTCCTTGCTTCCTGGTGTTTGCCATCTTCTTTGCCTGAATACCGGCCAATCACCATCCTTTCTTCGGCTGTCGATTTTGGTGAAATCAGACGAAGCTTCGATAGCCTTCCTCTTCCTTTTTTTCCTCCAATGTCTCCTCTCCCTGTGGCACTGTAGTTTCAACTAGAGCTTTCCTGCAATAACTATGCTCTCCAGTGATTCATAACCTTTAGCCGTCACCGGTCATCACTTCTTCAACTAGCTCAATGGCAGCTCTTTTTCTTTTTCCAGTGAGTCTTCCTTCCTCTGTTCTAGCTGGTTTGGCTAGCACCTATATCAGCCTACTGACAGTGACCCAGCTCTGGCCGAGCTGGCTACCGGCACTTCAAACTCTGGTGAGTATTGTTAAAACAAAAGATTTATTTTATAGCAATCTATATCTAGATTCCAAGATAGTTACCTGAAACCCTAGTATGAAATTGTTGATGAAAGATGGAATTTCTATTGTTGTGCTGCTTTAGAAATACTACAATTGAATTATTGAGTTCATTAACATCCAAATTTTAGAAGTTTTAGCTAATTTTCAATTAAGCTATTCTAAGGAGTATTGAGGTGAGTGGACAATCCTCCTCACTTATTAGTCCCATGTGTACATATAAAATAATTTTTTTCTATGAAATGCATAAATCATTTTAAATAATGGGCTTTTATATATATATATATATAT
>JANHAO010020512.1:0-12819 GCA_026873985.1 Saraca asoca | reverse complement strand
AGTAGTTTCCACACATATATAAACCCAACATCTCCCTCTTCCATTACCGATGTGGGACTTGGGTTGACAACTCCAACCCAACAATTAGAAGAATTATAAAATAATTCTTACAATATGCACATGAACAAATACAAATTGTTCAGAGAATTGTTTCTGAGCATAATGGCTCAGATTTTGTATTTGCAGAGGAGCCTGAAGCAAAAAAGGAGCTTTGGAAGGTAGCTGTATGTACCTTTATAACATTTGGCATTTATTTATTTTTTAAATATATGGTGAAATAATTAATGAAACTAAAGATCTTTGAGGGTTAAGATGATTATATTCTAGATGGACAGTCTAAGTCACCTCATCAGAACCCCAATTTAAATAGTTCTCATCCAGATTTCTCTAATGGGATATTTTGTAAGTGGCCACATTATCTTTCACCATTTTTATTTCATTGTATATTTATGTCAAAATTTTGTTTGGATGCAGATAAGGAAGGAGGCACTCTGGGCTTGTTTTGCAATGAAACCTGATTTGGAGGCAATGATTTCGGTCAGTCAGTAATGAAATGTATTTTCCAATCTTGGCTTTGTCAGGCCACATACTTAGTTGCTAGGAAACAACTAAAAATTTCATCTCCTTTTGAGAATGTTTTATGAAACCATGTAAATTGCCGACATACATATATAACTAAAGCAGTGTGGTTTTAGGAGTGCTTTTTCTTCTTGTTGCTCAATGAATGCATGAGAAGAATTTTTTTTTTTTCTTTCCTTCCTATCTAAGGACATTTTAATAAAATATTTTTCTCTTCAGTAACTGTGATGCCAGTCCTCTGGGATTTATAAATATTATCTCTTAATGGCTTTCAAAAAACCATTGAACAAAACATGCTTGTTTCTCCAGCATTCATTTGAGTATCTTGGGTGTACTCAGATCTATTCTGCTTGACGATTAATGTACTGTCTTTTATTAAGTCCTGGAATTATGGCGGCTAGTTTCCCAGACATAATATTGCACACATTTTGAAATGAGAAAAGTTCCTTGAGATCTTACTATGCAGTTGTGCTATTTTCTAAGAGCACTGCTCCGTTATATTCTTATCTCAACTCCTGCAGGATGTATGTGTTCCTCTTTCTCACCTTGCCAATTTGATTTCACGATCTAAAAAGGAGCAGGATGCATCACTGCTGGTTTGGTATGTCCAATTATAAGATTGGTTAAATTGCATAGCATTATGCTTTGTGTTTCCTTGATGTTGAATAATCAAATTTACTGTTGTTCATAATGAATGTGCCTTCTGTTGAAATTGTATTGCCAGCACTGTAATTGCCCATGCCGGTGATGGCAATTTTCATGTAATAATTCTGTTTGACCCTACTCAAAAAGAACAAAGACAGGAGGCAGAGAGACTTAACCAATTTATGGTTCATGCTGCTCTGTCATTGGAAGGTATCCTCCATCCTCAATGGCTTTGTAATTGGCATTTTCTGCTATTGTGAGATTGCAGGCACTCTTAATTAGCAGCTGTTTTGTATGATATTGTTAGTTTATTAGGCCATCCAACATGTTTCTTTCTCAGAATCCTTCATTGTTACTGTTTAAGTATTATAGTCTTGAAAATTGTTTTTTCTCTGACCTCTGACAGGAACTTGTACTGGTGAACATGGTGTTGGCACGGGGAAAATGAAGTTATGTCAGTAACGTAAAGGATATTAATTACTTGTGCAATTTTAAAATTCTGCTCTAGCTTACTAAAAATTCTATCATGGATTTAGAATGAGGTCTGTCACCTTCGTTTAGATGAGGAAACACTTTCATGCCTTTGGTGGCAATTAAATCATATTAAATTAGGACATGTGGTTCCAAATCTCATAATAATATGTAGCAGACGACAACTAAATCCTATCTCATTGGATAAAGTGCATGGATTATTCAATGCCATTGTGCTCTGTTGAAGACCATATCTTGAGATAAACCATCTAAAGATAAGATGCTCAATTTAATTTATTACTCAAAAGAAATTTGTTTTTGTGTGAAAATTTCCCACATACAAATATGTTCTAATGCTTCATTCTTATCTTAGATTGTTTTTCATTCTCAAATATTTTTATGCCTTAATTTACATTTTTTACGAGCTTAGATTTTTGGTAATGATATTCTCTTCTGTAATTGCATTTGCAAGTATCTTGAAGAAGAACTTGGAGTGGAAGCATTGAGGACAATGGAAAAATTAAAATCGGTTCTAGATCCGAACAATATCATGAATCCAGGAAAGCTCATTCCTCCCCATATTTGCTTGTGAGAGTATGCTAAATGAAAGCACACTACGCCGGTCTGCTTGGCTGTTTTAAAATTCAGGACTAATCTGCAAAGTCTGCTCTGTATCATACAAAGACATTAATGCACCAGCCATTTAGTTCATAGAAATTTATAAGTTATTCAGACAATTTTAGGCTTGGCTTTCTCTTCTTCTACATGGAAGTTTATCTAAGAAGCTAAGTGTGGTCTCTTGGTTCTTTAAGTTATCCAGTGAATATTATCAGTTCTCTTTTCCTTATTTCCCTCAATTCTGATCTTTGAAGCTTCCAACTAAGGAGTGATAAAATTGAAGAATGAAAAGGAGTGAAAACCAATAGAACTGAAGGGCATCAGTATGTAATACAAACTTAACATATGGCTGATTTTCATTACCCCTTCTTTTCTTTTTTTTCTTTTTTCTTTTTTGAAACCTGCTCGACAAGAAATTAAGAATCAAGATTTAACAAGAGGGAACATTTGCCATCAAAAGTTCATTTCAGCATCATTTTTTTTTTCAAATTGTTGTTTAAACTAAAAAAAAAAAAAAAACTGTATTGCAAAAATTATATATATTGACGACAATCACGTAATCTGTTAATAAACAGAGTGCTTAGTCTCTTCCTACTGAAATAAAAATTTTGATCCTACTGCTTGCATATTAAAAAAAAAAAAAAAACACTTCTTGCAAAGCCTTATCTTGTACTCTGCCAAGAGTAGTTAACTTTAAATCTCTTTACTTCCATTAATTGCATCACAGTGACACAATTTCTAGTCATCTCATGGCAATTTAGGCAAATTGGGCATTCCTGTTTAGATGGACATCATGATTCATGACTGCATTGACCTTGTATCAAGAAATCAGCACATGTTTTGTGCTACATTCACTGGACTAAAGGGGTCCTTTTCGTCTTTCCATTCCCTAATGCCAATAATACCAATTTCACTTTCTTAACTAATTATGAACCACAAGAAAAGGAGAATACCTCTTTCTTTTTTTCTTTTTTTTTTATACTTATGGGAGAGAGAGAAAAAAATACAAAATATATATTTTTTTAAATTTCTACATAAAAATCTTAATTATGTTTTTTTTATTCTTGAACATTAACAAAAGAGTAATGATTAACACAAATTCATAACTTAATCAAAGAACTTTATGCGTAGGAACTCCAATTAAACAAAATCACAAAAATACATGTGATATATATATATATATATGTATATATATAATCAGACATGACTCAACCATTTTTTTTTTAAATGAAATTGATTTCAAAGAAAATTGAAAGGATTCTAATCAAGGAAAATTCAAGAACATGGGAGGATAAGACAAAGGAGTAGGCGGCCGCCCCCGCCCTTCAACTCGTGCTGCATGCAAAGCAAATTCAAAAAAAAAGTATTCCTACAGTGACTAGAAAACAACGGCCTGCTGTTGACTTCTGGAATGAGTGACCCATGACAAGGGGACGACAATTGGAAAGATTTTCTTTTGTTTTTGCCTCATTCCAAGGTTCAAAAGGCAAATTTATTGAGGTCTAAGTCTTAGGATAATGTAGGATAGAAACAAGACAATAACACAATGAAGAATTGGACCACGTACATGCTAAAAGACAAACCGATTCTGGATGAAATTCTAGTTTTCCTGCCCTGTTTTCTAAAGGTACAAATCCCCAATATTGCTCCTTTGCTGACTAAGAATCAATTTGATATACAAAAAATATCTATATCTTAAAGTATATAGGCTAGTTGTTACTCATGCATATCCCCTTTATTAGGCGGATTAGATTTGATAAGTCCTATATTCTAAAGCCTTTTAGCTAGAAAGACAAGGCACTCCACGACAAAACCAAAGAAAAAAGAAAAAAGAAAAAATCAGTTGAGCCATAATCTAAATATTAGAAAGGAATTGATTTATAATGCACTTGGATCTTAGTGAGCTAAAAAGTATCATCAACATTAATCCAAAAATCTCTTTAAAAAATTTACTAAATTTTATTTCCGTAATTTAATTTCAAAAATAACTTGAAATATCCGAGTAGCTTATATTTCAAATTCCTACTTTCGTGGGTAAAATCTTAAAATTATTGATTAATTTCTAATGCCTAAAAAAATTAAAAGATGGTAAAAATAATATAATTACATGTTAAAATTGACTAATAAAAAGATCAATTTACAAGAGGATGAACCTCATATGTGATATGTTTAATTTAGGCTAGTTTAATGTCAAAATAGATATATGTTTTAGATAAGTTGAAAGGGAAATGTTTACTTTCCATTGTCTTTGTTGATCGTTGTCATAATCAATACCTATGTTGTGCACCTGCGTAAATACAAAGATATATATACAAGAAACTTGTCCTTCAAAAAGATAGGGATATGCAATGTGAATTTGGATTTCCTTCTCTACAAGCTAAATCAATCCACTTGGATTAACAATCTCATTATTTTTTTCTTTTTATTTATTATGGCGGTTTTGACTTAGTCATGCTGAAAAAAAGACATACCAAAGTGTATATTAGCATCTGATTCGTATAATTGGACCACCCAGATTCCCTGTTCACATTTTGATGCATTACACATATCTAACCTGATATTATTTCACGTTTAACTTTAAGTTTTAATTTTATCTCTATTTTATATCAATTAACAATAATAAATTTATACAAAAATATAATCCTATTTAGATATAAACTTAACTTTTTTTTTATTAAGAGATCATTTAATTTATAAAAAGTTCCACAACAAGTGTAATTTCTTCAAAAATAGAAAATACTTAAATTGTTTGATTAGTAACTAACTTAAAAAATAGGAAAAATTATATTTTTCATAAAACATGAGAAATGGTTTACTTATCATTTAAGTAAGTTTTACTTCTTGTACTTTAATGAAGTAAAATATAAAATTATTCTTATAAAATTTAAATAATTACAATAATATCCTTTTAAAAATTTATGTAATATTTTGATAAAAGAGCATAATTTATAACTTTTATATAAGATATTTTAGTTATTTTGATAATATTTCATGAAAAGTATATAGTTGAATTAAACACTATACAGAAACTTACTTTTTGGGAAGTTTTATTTTCTTAGTGCTAACCAAATAACTTTCAATACTTCCCGAAAAATTTACATAGAAACTTTCTGAGAAATTTAACTACCTGCAAGAATTTATTTCTTGTGTGAACTAAACAATTCCTAAATTTTGTAACAAACAATAATAATGATAATACTTTATTTTATAAGGGGAAACACTATTATTGTTATCTGGTTTTTAGATTTAATAAAGCATAATAGTAGAATGGTATTATTATTATTATTATTATTATCACCAAATTATTCGGCAATTAAGTTTAATACAAGTGTGACACGATTATCTAACTTTAAAAAAAAATTGATCTCCCTTTAGCATTAGTCAAGTCGGCTCATTATGATTACCCTTAAGTAAATCTAATTACTCTTTTTTTAGCTAGAAAGTTAGTCTCATTACTCAATTCGAGATTTTTGGTACACGTAACATCGCTCAAAAGCGATGTTGTTTGCTATGATTAGTACATTATTATTTATTATTTATGTGAATTAAAGTTAAAAGATTTGAAACCCAGCCTCTTTATTTATTATTTTGTTATTATTTTGCTTAGAAAAAAAAAAAGGTTTTCGCTTTGGTTTTTGTTTTTGTTAAAAAAAATATAACAATTGTTATTGTGACATAGCTTTTAGTTGAAAGTAACAATTATTTTCCACCTACATAAAATTTTTTCCAATTTAGTTTTTGTTTAGTTTTCATTTTTAATCTAATCATTAATAAATTTAATTTCTTTTGATCAAATTCTCTTGTTTATCTAACTCATATCTTGTTAAATAAAGTGATAATTTGAAAGTACAGAATCTAATGTGATCTCCTCTAATACTTGTATGGACGTTAAACATAACTTGAATTAGAAGATTAAATGTTCCTGTTGATTAAAATAACACTTTCCTAAATGATAAAAAAGAAAAAATTAAAGTGATAATTTTATATTCCTACTTTTAAATTAAATTCATATGATAGGTTTAAAGTAAAAGTTCTATGTAATCATAGGAAGGTATCACATTTGATTTTGACTTTCCACAACATCAATTTTGTTAGCAGTATATAAATAAAAAGATTTAATTGAATTAAATTGAATTTGTCAAGGATCAAATTAAAAATAAAAATTAAATAAAAAAACTTATATATATGAGAACTAAAATAATGTTTTAAATCAATTTTATTTAAAGTTACCAAAAATTTAATTGAATGAAGTTTTATTTCTTTAACTTGAGTTTTAAAACTTTACTCGGGGGACATTTGGTTCAACCCATGGAAATAGAAAGGGAATAAAATCAATAAATAGGAGTAAGAGTAATAATGATAATGATTATTTTCTAATTTGTTTGGTTTAATGAGGGAATGAAATCACACTGTTTATGATTCTCTTTTTTATTATTTGGTTAGGTGGTGGTCAACAGTGATGGATGATGGTCAACGATAATAGGTAATAGTGGTTGATGGCTAACAATGGTAAGTGGTAGTGGACAATGCTCAATGATAGTAGGTGGTGGTGACCAATAGTCAACATTAGTAGGTGGTGGCGGGTAGTGATCAACGATAATAAGTATTGGTGGATGGTGGTCAATGGGAATCAGTAGTAATAGATGATGGTCAATAGTAGTAGGTAATGGTAGATGGTGGTCAGTGGTGGTTAACGACAGAATGTGATAATGGGTAGTGGTCAATGACAGAAGGTGGTGGTGGGTAATGGTCAACTGTGGGGCGATGGTCAATGATGGTAATGCTGGTAAGCAGTCACTAACGGTAGAAGGTGGGTGGTGAGCAGTGATAAATGATAGAACGTGGTGGTTAATGGTAGTGATGCTAGTAGGTAGTGGTCAACAGTAGAAGATGGGTGGTGGGTGATGGTCAACAATGAAAGGTAGTCGTGCCAGTGGTTAATGGTGGTAGTAATGGCAAGTGATGGCCAACGATAAAAGGTAGTGAATGGTGATCAACAATGAAAGGTAGGGATGGTTGGTAGTCAGTGGTGATAGTGGTAGCAAGCGGTAGTCAATGATGGAAGGTGATGGTAATTATTGATCGGTGATCGATGGCAATGGTTAATGGCAGAAAATGGTGGTAAGCCGTGGTCAATGTTGTTGATGATGCTAGGCGGTGATCAATGGCGAAAGGTGGTGGTGAGTAGTGGTCGATGACAGAATTTGGTAGTGGGTAGTGTCAGTAGTGGAAGGTAATGGTAAGTAGTAGTCAATGATAGAAAATGATGGTGGGTGATTATCAATAGCGGAAGGTGATAGTGGGTGATAATCAATGATTGTAGTGGTAATTAGTAGTGGTCAGTAGTAAAAGGTGATGGTGAGTAGTGATCAGTGGCAATATTGATGTAGGTGATAGTTAATGGCGATAAAATGGTGTTAGAAGCTTTGCAAGGTAAGAGAAAAAAAGAGAGAAGGGATTTCTTTTTATTTTCAAAGGATAACGTAATCCAATATCTTAAGTGAAGAAAGAGTTTTAAATGGAGAGAATTCGTTAAGGTCAAGTAATGATAATAGATTCTATTACACGTGAATCAAACACTCAACAAGAGAATTAGTTTTTTAATTTTGTTACCTACCCTCTAAAATTCCCCAACCAAATGCCTTTCACTAGGTAGCCACAAAGCTAGTCATAAAATCTTACATACATGTCTCGTTATCTACTAAATGAAAAAGAAAAATTGCATGAAAAGAAGAGTAAATAAGAGAAAGAAAATGCTAAATGAAGAAGAAAGGATTTAGAAAAACATCTATATATAAGATTTTGTGATAGAATTGAGATAGAAAATTACATCTCAACGACTAAGAACCATTTCAATTAAGTGGTTTGAGATGAAATTTTTCTTGCAATTTTATCGCAAAACCATTTTGAGAGAGAATTTTTTGTCACAACTATTTTTATTATGATGACGATGATAATAATAATAATAATAATAATAATAATAATAACAATTCTATCTGAATCTTAAAATTTTAATTTTTCATCCACTTTTTGCAACAAAATATAAGAGGAAAATTTTAAAATTTTTTGAGATGCAATATTCTATCTCAATATTATTTTTTAAAATAAAAATAAAAATATTCCGTCTCAAAATTCACCCCAATTTCAAATTTTAAGATTTTTAGAATAAATTTGAGATAAAATTTTTATATAATTTTCTTTTGTTTGGGACGGAATTTATTTAGGAGGGAATTTTCATTTCAAATTCTATACCAATTTAATTTTTTTAAAAAAAGTTTGGCAAAATTTCATCTCTAATTATGACCGTGGCAGATTGAATTTTTTTCTTGTAGTGGTGCAAATTCATTCTCATCCAAAAGATATTCACCAAAATCTTCCAAACTCAAATTCAAATTTGCAAATCAAGTAAATCACATCTTCTTAACCCATGATAGAAACGGCTCATCTGAAAGGTTAACACAAGAACAAGGTGAAACGTCAGCGGTGACCTTAATATAATATGGAGTGAATTGACTATTTTGCAATGATCAGCTAGGAATGGGATAAACCCAAATTTTGATTGGTGTTGATGCTGGCACCACCACTAACAGTGGCCCTAATTACAACAACACAAATCAGTACCTCATTAAGTGTGTGTTTTCAAATTCTATTGGATAGAGGTTCCTAAACTCTGACCCAGAAAATCACCATTTTCCCAGATAGCGTGAAGCACCGGCAACGCATATTCTTTCTCGTGTTATGTCTACAAATAGAAAGATTCCTTCTTTTTTGTGGTTATTAAAAATGAGTTTGTCTTGATTCACATCTCCTCCCCTTACACTATCACACAAAGTGTGTGTAAGGTTCAACTCACACCCCTCCTTCACATTGTGAGTGGTCGAGTGGAAGAGAGAGTGCAAGAACGTGAAAATAATAGCATCAACCAAAAAATAAAATAAAATAAAACAAATAGAAATCTTTCACGTTTAGAGGGTAAAGTTGTTTTTCTTTAAATGAATTTCTCCCAATACTTTGATATGTTGCTTTAGTAAGCCAAAAACAAAAATTAAAATTCCTCCGAGTTATTTTTTATTGCTATATTAAGGTTTTTGTGGAAGTATATGTCAACGCAGTTATATCAACGTAATCACGAGTATTCCATAGATACTCTTGTGTGAGGCACAAGAGGGAAAAATGTAATCACACGATCTCTCGGACACGTCTCAATCGTGTTTGTGAGTAGAGAGTGTAAACTCTACTTGAAGGTGGAGTAATAAGAAAAATGATAATTCCATACCCATTTTAAATATGGATATTATACATCTTATGTATGATGAATTTTAAAATAATATTTATAATTCATTTATTTCAACAGAAAATGAATTTTATAGAAAGTTTTTTTTTTTAAAATAAAGTGATTTTTTGTTGTTTAAATAACATAAAAGAATTTTTTTTCTTATTTAAGCCATAAAGATAAATTATTTTTTTATTAAAAAATATCGTTATACATATAAATTTCATTTTTAAGACTAAACTACATAATAGTCATTTTGTTATTACAATGCTTTTATGATAGGAGTCAACACATTTTTACTTTTAAAAATCAAATATTGAGTATATTTTGTACTAAAAACAGCATTCAAATTTTTTTTCATCTTTATCATTTCTGTATAAAAGTACGTAGTTTATATCTAATTGATTTTAGCCAAATTTGTTAATTAATTTTGTCAACTTTCTTAATTGTCTAAATATTATATCAACACTATCTTTGATATAATTATTGAATATCAACATTTATAAATATGAAAAGAGAGAATGAAGAGGGAAATAGGAAAAAGAAAAGAAGGAAAGGATAAAAAGGGAATAGAGAAGGCAAAGAGAAGAAAGAGGAGAGAAAGAAAAAGATGAGAGAGAGTGATAAAGGAAAAGAGGAAGAGAGAAATAGTGGGATGATTGGAGACAAAATGAAGGAAAGTAGAGATGAAGTATAGAGAAAAAGATAAGAGGAAGAGAGGGTAAAGAGAAAAATATAGAAAGTAATTAAATAGAAAGTATAAGGTGATGATTTGGAAAAATAATTTATTTTGATTAAAAGGGGAAGTCACTCTCTCTAAAATTACTATAATTTTCTGTTGATCAAAATTTACTTTTTATTAATCAACTTTTTCATTGTTTCTAAATAGGAAAATTAGAAAAATAGTTTCTAAAAAAATATTTTTTGCTCAAATAAATGGACCCTCACTTGCAAATACGAAAAAAATATAAATATTATACAAAATAATTTAACATTTTCATCTTTAAAATATACCAACTTTTTTAATTTCATCCTTTAAAGATAAACTTTCTTGTCCTAGTTTGCAAAAGAAAAATCTTCTAATTTTTTCTCTAACATAAGGCTTTGAAGATCACTATAAAAATTCTTGTTGTTTCTGATGAAAATTTATGACAAAAAATGATCATTAATTAGATCATTACAGAGAAATTTTTTTTGTCAAAAAATATTTTCATCGAATTTTTTAATTAATTTTGAGAGGATGATTTTTTTCATAAATTGTTTTTTATCTGTCGAAAATTTCATTATAAAAATTATTGAAATCCGTTGGAATAAATGAAACTTTTTGTTAAATTAAAATTATTAATTTTTTAAAATAATATTTATTGACTAATTAACCTTAGAATTCCATCAGAAATTAATTTTAATATTTTTTAATTATAATTTTTAAAAATTAGTATTTAATTAATAATAAAAATTAAACATATGACACATATGAATCATTATAGATATATAAAATTAGTTAAATAATTTATAAATTATATTATTTAAATCAAATGATGTATAAAATACATTATTTAAATAAAATATATAAAAATATAACTATAACTTAAGATATGAGAGGGACACATCAATCTTCTAATCTCCTAACTAGTGGGCCATCCACTACCTCTCGTTGATGGTGTTCAAATTGGTTGTAGTGGTGGTTGCGGTGGGCATCCTTGTTTGGATGCTCTTCCACATTACATTATGAGTGACTTGCAACATCTAGCCAACCAACATTCAACATTGTATTTTCATATCTATTTACTTGTATCATATAAATCCCATGTCATACCACTAGAAGATTTTTCCTTTTTTATAAGTCTCTCCTCATCATTACTAATGTACCACTAGTAAGTATATTTAAACACAAATAAACCTTAATTTCATCATAAGCTAAAAATTTTCTATATTTATATTTAGAGTACAAATACTTTATCTGACCATCACATAAATAAATTAGCTAAGTTTTTGTAAAATTGATAAATTTTTCTATCCTATTAAGAAAATCTGTCTTATACCACTATGTCAATGTAGAAGTCTATCATACATTGACCTATAGTATTCCGAAATTTTCATATTCTATTTTTCAAAGTTTACATTAAAATATGTTAAGTCTTCATACATATCCTAATTTATATACACATTTGATCATACTTACTAAATATTTTCAAATATGTAAAAATCATAGGAAAGTTTACCAACATTTCATCCTAACTTCCGAAAATTTTTTTTGACAAAATTTCCATAATAGTAACTACATTTATATTTCAACAATACAAAATTTCAATTCTAATAGTTTCATTTACCAAATGCAATGCAATAACAGAATTAATAATTAATATTTACAAGACAGTTACTAATTTCAAAATTTAACAAAATCAACATATATATAATTTCTAATTTAAAAATAGGTTTTAACTCAAAATATACATATTTCTTAAGTAATATCAATAACATTATCAAGTATGTTATCTAACTACATAATTATAATATATAATTAGTCAATTCTAATTCAAATATACAAGAAAATATAACTAATAATTAAAAATTAACTCCTATGACATGAAAAATTATAAATAATTAATTAACTAATAATTAAAAATATATATTAATCTCAGTGTTTGAACAAGAAAGCTGGCAAATAAACTTGTAGACAAACTAAAACCCAAAACTACATGCATCAATATAATACAATTCAATTAAATCATGAAAAATATAATATTTCAACAAAAACAATCGGCAAAATGTAAAACAAAGTAGTAAAAATAATTTAATCAATTTAGATTTATAAAAAAATACCTTTAAAACACAAGAATCAAATTAGGAAAACAAGGAAAAACTCTGATGCGACAGGGGAAAAAGAAGAAGAGGGAAATAAGCAAGGAAATCATATGGATGGACATTTAAGGCTTTCCAATTTTTTGACAGATTTTTCCATCGAAAATTAATTGTACAATAAAATTCATTGAAAAATCCATTGAAAGAAGCGAGCATAATTCTTTTAAAATTTGCAGTGCCCATTTTCTGATGGATTTCAATATACAATTGATTTTTTACTGTGTTTTTAAAATATTTCTAATGAATTTTACACTACAAGAAAATGACGATATTCCAACGGACTGAATCCGTTGGAATATTCCAACGGATTTTACCACGGACTAACAGTCCGTTGTAATAATTGGACGGAAAGAGGGAATATTCCAACGGAA
>JANHAO010020511.1:0-12930 GCA_026873985.1 Saraca asoca | reverse complement strand
AATCTTCGCAATGTTAGATTTGATCTAACATTTAGAATCTCTTTTCTAAATGGATGTGATGATTTTGAGAATCCATATTGTCTATTTATAGCAAGTTCTTGATGCACTGCTTATCACGCCATGATTTGAACCCAGTTCAATTCTCTTTCTGCTCAACAAGACTCTTTTTTTTTCTCATAAAGTTGAGTTTGTTTGAGAGGATTTTCTTGTGAATGGTAGCAAATTTTTCTTCTGTCCTCTGGATTTGATGATTTATATATAGCATCTGGATTTAGTAACATGACAGTGCGTTGATGCATTCATTGTTGTTTAACCTGGTTGATGTGATTCACTTTATATTTGGTCTGTTAAATTCTCTCCAATAATATACTAAAGAAGTGGAGCTTCTACAAAAGATAATTATGATCAGTTTCTATTTTAGTGAAATCTGTATGTATTTGTTGTAATTACTGCCATATGTTTCCCATAGTCTGTCAAAATATACTTTTTTTTTTAATTATTTTATTCATCTTGTCTTGTTGCAATCAAGAAATTGGTAAATGAACAGTGAGATTGTGTTTAATGGGCTGTTTCAATTCAATGAGAGTTAAAAAGCCAGGTTCCCGCTGTTCTTGCTGTTAAGACACCTTGTGAGTTATGCTTCAGCCTCCACACCAAAATTATGCATTCACGAGAGGCCAATCATGGTTTTAAAATTACAATAATATTGTTATTATTACAGGTAATTCATTATTTTTTGTTCTCTGACTACAGATCAGATGAGCAGGAGTTAAATGTATATATGATATTAGTTCTTGTTACTTTAGCATGCTGCCAGAGAGAGTTGCTTGATGTTCATGCTTAGTAATTGCTTTTAATTACGTTGGAGTCTCTTCTTCTTCATTGTTGACCTTTTCTTTTGTTGCATGACCTAATATTGCTGAGATAGGTTTCTTTTTATTAACTTTTCTAATATCTGTTTTACGTAACAGCTTATGCTGCTCTAAGAGCCAAAGGGAAGCTGCCTTGCTACTAGGACAATTTGCAGTGACCGATTCAGACTGTAATGTATTATAAACTCAATTGTGCTAAGTTTGTCTGTTACTTGCACCAAAGGGGCGGGATAGAGGGTATTTTTGTAAACAGAAAAGACACCTTTACTCCTCTCTTATGTTTGTTACCTTGATGATGAAGAGGTTTAGAACCGAATTTAGTTTGGAGCAATCGATCAAGAATTCCAGTTTCAAGTATTGGACTGCTTCACACTTTCTTTTTAATAAGTCCTAGAATATTGGTTAGAATGGCTGATAACTTTTATAATGATCATTTTATATTTCTTACCCCATTTCTTATCATTTCTTTTACTTCGTATTTATATTTCCCAGATTCTTCTCCGGAAAAAGAAGTTCACGACCCCTACCTGCACGCAGCATTGCTTTGTCAGGCTTTCGCCCATGAATGATTGACTTTGTTTCTGCTAATAGTTTTTGAATCTGCAACATGCCTTGGCTATGTTATGTACATTTCAGTCTCTCTGTTAAACATTATATTTGGTGGTCCTACTTCTGATTTCTCAGAATAGAAGTCATCTAATTATCATGCTACAGCTAATTGAGTACATGTTCTATGTACTATTTCCATTCCTAAGTTGAGAGTTGTAGCTTATTTTGATTGTCGTTTTCCATGAAAATGATTTTTGACAGCAGGATACACATAATTAAGCTGGTATTGCGCATAATGGTGGCTTAATGCCATTATTACTCAAGCTTCTTCACTCAAAAAATGGTTATTTGCAACATAATTCTGCTTCAGCTCTTTATGGCCATGTAGACAATGAGGTATGATATAACTATAAATTTGAATGAAGAGATTTTTCTGTCTTGAAAATGATTAAAAAATTGTTATATGAGAAAAATAATTATTGACTACTGTTTGTTTAATTTGTCCCATAGGATAACGTGTCTAATTTCATTAGGGTATATGGTATTTAGAAACTACAAGATGGAGAATTTATTGTTCAAGTAAGTGCTTAAACTTTGATTTATGGTTTTCTGCTTTTGTCTTTTGTTGCTGATATTATTAGGTGTAAAGTGTCTTTGAATCTGTGTCAGCAGGGTGAACGCGATGGTTGAAGAAGGTGCAATTCTAAATTTTTTTAAAGATTAATAAAAATTTTAGTGTTTATAATTTTATTAAATTTATAATTTTATTTTATATAATTATATCTTAAATTTTAAAATTATTTATAATTAAATCTTTATCGTCAATTAATATTAAATTCAACTAATAAAATCCTATATATTCATTAAATTATATATTAATATTTTATTTTTACTAACTTTTGTTATATTGATTTCGTCAAAATTTATTTATTAACTTTTCGTTGTCATATAAAAAAATTATCTTTATTATTTTCTTTGAAAGAAGAAAAGGAAATCTTCAAGTTAATAAGTATTGAAAATATATTGAAAATGTTAAGTTTTTCTTTTTGAAATCATTCATAAGAAACGAAAAAGAAGCTAAAAGAAAATGAATTCCACTTAAATTCTAAGTTACTCTAATATTATTTGAATTTAATATAAATTGATAATTAAGATTTAATTATAATTTATTTTAAACTTTAGAATATAATTATATAAAAATAAAAATATAAAAATTAAATTATAAATTTAATAAAATTATAAGGATTAAAATTTCTATTAATCTTTTTTTAATAAAGACTTTGGGATGATTTATACTGCTACTATTTACAATTTTGCTTTTAATTTTAAAATACTTGGAGGTGGTTTTAGATCGTTGTTATTTACAGTGATTTTTAAAAAAAAAAGAAAAAAGGGAGGCAGTTTTAACTGCCACTATTAATGCATCTACTAATGATTAATCATTGTTAAATATGATTGTAGTGTGATATTCTAGTGATTAATCTAAATTATTGTCAATGTAAACAAAACGATCGATTTTTTGAGAGTTGGATGAACCACTAAAAAAAATTATGTTAGAAGTCCACACTAAGCACTGTGTAATTATTATAGTACTGCCACTGTATAGTACTGTCACTTGACAATCACTCTCCATAGTTATCTTTAAAGCCTCTAACCCAGCAGGAATCTCACATGCTTTTAAAAGTATTTTAGCTTAATTCTGTCCAATTGGCCCTTTCACATTTCATTTTTTGAAACCAGTTTTCGCATTTTGTCTATTTTTATAATCAATTTGCATAATCATGCATGCAATACAAACTAAACACACACATATGATTGTGAACATTGAATATGAACACAAACTCATAGTTTAATGACATAATAAATTAGTGTGAACGTCATAAAGAGAAGGAGGCGACAGTAGAATTACCCGACATTCAGAATGAATGGATGAGTGATAGAAGTGGGGGACCTTTTGATGAATACTATTTCGCTGTCTAACTTTAATCAAATCAAATTATAGAAATGCGTCAACTCGTGCCTCCGACAGCTATCATTCCAAGAACTAAAAGTTCGAATATTATTTTTGGTTTCTATGAACTAAAAATTCGTCCCCGTACGTGCGCGTCCAAAACCCCGTTATCCCAAATGGGAAGATGATGGCCAGCAACAGTGCTGCCTCCAAAATCAGAAGCCACCCTTTTATATTTGACCTTATGATCTTTGCATCAAAACTAACTAAAATCATTTCATTGATAGCTATAGCAGCCAGTTTTGGTTCTCTATTTTAATTGTACTGCCTCATTCCCAAATTATTGTTGCTTTTGTGTTTGTGAAATCTAAACATAATACGAAGTTTTCTAACGTAGCTAAAACAAAATAATATGACATGCAAACGAAAAGATTAATATTTTAATGGCATGGCATTGAATCCTCGTAAATTATATCCATATCCATGTCGCATCAGACCATAATATAATTTAAGTGATCTTTTAGCTCTTTACAGTTCAGGTGCTTGTAAACATGTTTATCTTTGGTCCCCTAATAAGCATAAAATAAGACAACATGAATAAATATTACCAGATCCAGACTTTGGGAGGAATATATAAAATTGGATCCGAATCCTTTCCTCTTCTCCATTGATATTTTTCTTTATCTTGAGAGAGATAAAAATATTTTTTTTTGTATTAAAATTTACTGTTTTTATTATTAGAATTTACTATTTCAATAAAAAAAATTATATCTATTTCTCTCCTAAATTTACATTCTCATCTTAAAAAGAAAAAAAAAAGAAAAGAGGAGAAAATCTATAATCTATAAAATTGTTTATGGGAGAGGCGCCGTTGGAAAATTCAGAACTCCAAATTTTTTCGTAAAAAATGAAAGTCTTCAGACATTAATTATGGTTTACAACCTGCTTTATAATCTAAGGGTCCATGACAATCAAGACTTTGACACCATATGCCATCCATACATACAATAATCTAAAGATATCAAAGTCAAATGCAACACGTATATGAGAATTGACTGATTCAAAAGCATGAAATTAATAGTACAAATGAAGCCAGATATATGACGCTATGTGTAGCAGATACAATTTACAATTGAATATGGAAATGCTTGTCTTATAAAACAGGCAATATCATTAAACCTTAGATCTTGCCATGTTTACAATTATGAAGTGGGTTACACATGACAAGCAGGGCAAGCAGCATCTTTTCTACGAGTTGAGGCTTTGGCCAGTTCTCCATCTCCAAAATGAGGCTAGCAATCCATATCTAGCATCTACAACCAATTCCCAACTTGTGATCTGTTTGGCTTGAGAGCACATGGATTCGATATGGGGGAGACAGGTGGTGTATTGCATAAATATATATTGGGATTAATTTAGATCTGAGAGTGGCGTTGGACTCTAATGGGTAGGCCTTTAGGAAAGTCAACAAAAGGGTAGGCAAAAGCTTCGTCTGTATCAGCCAAGTCCCATTGGTAGTTGAGAATGATATGGTGGATGAAAACTGCCATTTCTAGTTTCGCCAGCTCTGATCCTGCGCATAGCCGTGGTCCTCCACCGAACGGCATGAAGTTATTATTGCTGGCTGTGCTCGTGCTTGAGCTACTACTAGAAGATGATGAACTTCCACGTCCCGAGTTATTCTGCTACATCAACGTTGACGTCAATTATTTAACATCATTGTCAAAGCGCAAGAGTAAATGTGAAAACAAGTTAAGAATATTTAATCAAAGAAAAAAAAAGATTTTACAACTAGCAAAATAACAATAAACTCTCACTTGATTCTAGTTATGAATTTATTGTGAAAGTATCCATTGTGCAACTAACATTTATATTTATATAATAAATCAAGATTAAAAAAGGAAAAAAACTACTAATTAAAATAGTCTATTTTCTTATATAAACTCCTTTCATCCATTGTCAATGGAATTTTAATTCATTATATCTAAAATGAAACTTCTGTTATTAAATATTGATTTTTTTTCTCTTTAGGATACAAAATAAATAAATTTATATCAAATCATGGTCATATGCAACTTGAGGTTGAATTAAAAAAATTGGTTATACAAATAGTAAACTAATAACGATCTTATATTTATATTTGATTGTGAATTTATTGTGAATGTATTCATTGTTATCCTTGTGTAATGAATTTGATAGTTACGTTTTGTTTTTTGTAGCGGGTAGAAACTACCAATTAGAATACTAGTCTATCTGTAGTACACAGAAACTACCAATTAGAATATTAGTCTATTTCTTACGTTACCTAGCCCCATTTATTATCAATGGAAATTAAATTTGAAACATCCATGATGAAACCCAGGTACTAAAGTGACATTTCTCTTTAGGATATGGAATATATGAATCCATGTCAAAAGATGGCCATATCCAACAACCTGAGGCTGCTCGATAATAATATCATAGTCATAGATTTGCTTTCAGATTGCTGGTTTCTAGTGGTGGTGGGATGTATACAAGAAGGTTGCGGCATTTTGTTATCCTCTCCGGTCCCTTTTCATTAAGATAGTTATCCAACCGACCAAGTATTTATCCAATTTCATTTTTCACTTCATTCCAATTTGATCTTCAGAAAAAATGAAGATATTTTGAATGAATCAAAAATAAATGGATACAGGACCAGCAAGAGAAAAGGCACACACGCATGCATGAGCATGAAGGTGCATGTGAGTGCCCCACAACCACATGGGCATTAATGATCAATAACCCCAACAATAGCCATGAATCCCGAGAGTACTCTCACAAGTTAGAGAGAGAAGAGCGATGTGATGATGAATGATGATCATCATGGGGATAGCATGGCATCTCAGTGGGACCCACTTCCCTACTGTTCACAACTACAACATACCTTGGCTCGATCAAGACAGTTCATTAATAGGATATAAATTTCGCCATAGCTAACTTTCATGAGGACCTCTTGTGAGTGTATCAGACAACCCTTATCACATTCCTGTTTGTGACACTAACCCTTCCTAACTGTTTCGAGGAAGATGGGCACTGTAAATGCACGGACCTACGCAATCCTCCGTTGTTGCCCTCCCAACAATGATTTATTCCCATTACCAAGTAGACCATACTATTAACAGAAGGCAACAGCTTCCTGGTCACTCAACTCTAAAAGTAAAAGTTGAAGTGAGTAGGTGTGGTCCATTGATAATCTATTAAGATAAATTATACTCCTGTATTCAAAAGAGCATACTGAATCCAATAAACGAGCATACCTATACACTAATTATTGTTAATTGACGGTGCTTATGTTTAGTCTCACCAAACATCTTGACAAAAGGTAAAACTACTTATTCTTTTGTTGAGGCGAGTTAATTATTACTCACAACACTTATGATACAGATCCAAATCCTTCAACATTTTAAAGCAAATGTTTGTAAACAAGAATGCCTTGCTCCACCGGGGAGGGCGACCATGAAAGATTAATTAGATTGTCGTTTTAAGTATTTACTAAATCAAAATAAGGGTTAGACAAGAAGCACCAATTATTACTGGTGTACTGTACAGTTTACTTAGCAGACTACCACGTTAAGGCTAGCATTGGTCATGGGTTAAGGTGGGATTAATATAAACAACAGTCAGCAAAACCAATAAAGTAGTCCGTACAACATTTGTACCAAAGTGCAGGTCTTAAACATTGAATCTAAAACCCTATTGTGTACTAGAAAAATGGCCAAATCTTAACAGCCTAAGAAACATTACCTTCCCACAAAACAAACATTTTTGGCAAAATTCCATCACAAAATTGAACGCAATTTGGATATTAGAAGTTTTTGATTATTCTTAAGGCCCACAGCAAAGAGGCAGCCAGTGAGGCAGTGATTGCATGTGGTATACCACCTCAAGAACCAATTGAAGTGCTTCGGGACCTCAATTTCAATTTATTTTAAACGTCTTTGATTATTCTTAAGCCCATGGCTTTAGAAAAAGAAAAGTGGGGAAAAAGGGACAACAATAATGATAGAAGGCGTGCTGTCTATAAGTAGAATTAGAACTGACCTGCCATCTCCATGGATTGAAGTGTTGAGGTTGGTCAAAAAGTGACGGATCCAGATGCACGGCTGCAATCACCGGAAGTACTTTCCACCCACATGGAATGTCATAACCTTCATTACACAAACAAACATTTTTATCACCAAAAAGTTCTATGCTTACTTAACTTTATCGGTTTATTTACTTTCATTCATTATATATTTAATAAAAATTATAAATAGATAAAATTAATTTTTAAATATACAATAAATAAAATTGAGTAAAAATAAATAATATATGGTTCATTTTTTGTATAAGATATTTGAAGGAAACTTCTTATTCTCTTTTTTAACTTTTAAACAAAAGAAATTAATTTGATCAAAATATAATATGATGTTAATCCTTCTTCATACCTTTGTACCGAACATCTTTGATAGCCTTCCTGTGAAGGAATCTCACAACGTTTCCCAGCCGAAGTGTCTCGTTGACAACCTTCAAAAAGAAAGAGAAATCTATTATTAATGAAGTTCTTTTCTAAAAGTCTAAAAGGTTTTTTTCTCTAAATAATCCCAAAGTATTTTAATACTATTAAAAAAAAAAAAAGAAAAGCCACTGTGTTTTCTCAGATACAACTTACACAATGAGTAAATTCCATTTTTTTATAGTCATCCCAAGTCAATTCCACTTCCCCTGCTTTCTTCTTAGCTCTGGCGATTTCTGTGTGCTCTTCCTATTTTTCCCAGAAAAATAATACGAAGAATTAAAAGAAAAACTTCAAAATCATTTTTAAAGTTTTAACTAAAAAAAAAAGATATATTCGAGAAATTAAACAATAGGGTCAGAATCCACGTAGGATCTGCGTACTTTCTTCTTACCCGTAACTGTTGGATAGCTCTGGGACAGCGCGGCAAGAAGTAAATAGCCAGAGCTATGGCCACCGATGAAGTTTCATGCCCAGCAAACAGCAAACTCAGTATCAAGTCCAGAATTTGCTCTGTTGAAAGATTAGAGTGCTTCAAAACCCAGTTCAGAAGATCATCTTCTTCCAAACTCTCGTTTCTCTCTTTTATTTTTCTCATTCTTTCTTCCATTTTTCCCTCTATGAACTTCAATATAATGGACCGAGACTGCAAAGAATATAGAATTAATCAAAAGGGAATTAAAAATACTAACAAAAAATGGGGTTTATCTAATTTTTTTTATTATAATTTTCCTTTTTTTTTTCTTACCTTTAATGCCTTCCTGTAAGCTGTTCCAGGCAAATTCAAAGGCGCTGATACCACCCCCTTCATGAAAGTGACATACTCTTCTTTTAGTTGCTCTGTTTCTATATTCCCAGGATCCAAGCTCATAATATGTTTCGCCATCAAATTGAATGTGAACTGCAAAATAAACTAACTTTATATCAAAAATTTCCAATTTTTCCCCACTTCCCAGAATAAAAAAAAAATGAATTTTATTTAAAAATGTCACCTTTTTAGCTTCATCTTGAGCTGAGAATGTGCAATTTTCCTTCCACGAGCTCAGAACAAGCAAAGTATGATTCTCCACCTCTTTCAATAGATGTGTTCTAAGCCTGGCATGGCTTAGAAAGTTTAGAGATATTATCCTCATATCTCTGTGCATGTCACCAACCAATACTAACATAGACCATTTTCCTAGTATTCCACCAATGCTTCTCGGATAGCTACATTCAAACAATTTCCCTTCGTTCTGTAATATGAACTTATTGAGCCCTGCATCTGCTGAGACTATGGCTGGTTCTCCAAACAATTTCGACTTGTAGATTTTACCATACCTGCAGATTTTGGTCAAGTTTGAATTTTTCCATGAAATAAAAATGGGTTTTTAATCAAAGGTGATTTAGTTTTGTGGGTTATTCTGATTTTTTTACCTTGCTATGTGTTGCTCCATGAATTCTCCTATTGTAGTAGCAGAGTAAGGCTTCAAATATCCAAATGTTTCGCCCAGAAAAGGCCAACCCATTTGGCCTGGAGGAAGATTTAGCCTCTGTTGTTTTCTTCTGAAGAAAATGAAGATTAAGAGAAGAGCAAGAATGGAGGGAAGAAAACAGAGAGTCAGGTGTGAGTCAGACATGGAAGCTGTTAGCCTGTCTGATCCTTGTATTCTAATAATCTCTCTCTCTCTCTCTCCGCTCTAAAGCAAAAACAAACTTGGTGTGTCCCGTGTTTTTTTTATAAAGGTAAGAAAAGAGAATTTTACATCTGCTGAAAAGGAATTTCCATTTTCTGCGTGTAACTGGTTTTAATAAAACGAACCCAATCAGTGTAGGATTTGCATTTTATGTGGCTGTAATTATATTAATCACACACAAAATATTTTTATATATCTCATTTTTCTTTTAAATCAATGAGATAATATGGTTATAAAAAAATGTAAACGTGCAAAATAATATTTTATATATTACTTATGCAAATATAATTACGTTAGAGGTACATCAAATATAAACCCATCAACAAAGGCGTGAAGCCAACAACTGCTTTTATAAGCTTCTCTTCTGTCTTTAAGCCAAAACAGCAGAAAGTAGCAACAAAATTGGCTTTACACTTGGAAAATGATGCACTTTACCAATGAAATTTAGTTTAGTGACTTTAGTACTTTAGTCTCTGATCCAATTTGTTTAACTCATCATTCTTATTTTAATTCTATGTGTTGCGACTTGTTCGATTATTTTTAGAAATGTTAGTTGTACGTATGTTTTTACACTAGCAAAGCAAAACATTCTTTCAGCTATTAAATTTTAATATATTCACTGTTAACGGGAGATCACAAAAAATTCTAAAGACTTGCAATGATTATGTGAATTAATTTATAAGGATATCATTTTATATTCAGCAATAACTGGACATTTGAGAAATTTTGTATAAATTACTTGTAACTTCTTATACTTTCACTTCTTAATTTGCAAAATTTGTAAGAAGTAACACATTAGGCTAAAGATTAAGACATTGCATTATTCAATTAATTAATAAATATAAAATTACTCTATCATTCTTGTATTTAGTAGTAAAATACAATTTCACATATTATTTCAAAATCTCACTCATGCAATTCACAAAGGAAGTAAGTTATTATGGAAAGTTGATCCTCCTAGGATTTTAGAAAGTAAGTTTTTTTTATGATTTTTTCAAAAAGTATTGAAACTTATTTGATTGATATTAAAGAAGTAAGATTTTTTAGGAAATAAGTTTTTATGTAATATTTGATTTAACTATAAATTTTTCATAAAATATTATAAAAATTGACTAAAATGTTCTAAAATTTTTTTTACTCTTTTGCCAAAACACTAGATACTTCTATTAGTATATAAATTTTGTAATGATAATTTATATTTTTATTTTATTAAAAACATAGAAAATAAAACTCATTTAAGAACTGGATAAACAACTTTTTATATTACATGGGAAGTAGAATTTTCTTCTCTCATTTTTTAAATTAGTGATCAATCAAATAATCTACATATTTTCTACTTCCTAAGAAATTATACTTTTTATGAAAATTTTAAAATTTTTTGTGAACTAAATGATTTTATACATGCTTTTACAAAAGTGTTTGTTAAAATTAAAAAGAAAAAACTTTTATGAAAATTCATATAAATTTAAAAGAAATCAGTATATATAATTTACTCTCATGTTGAAGTTAGAAAAGTATTGGCCCCAATACTCCTATTTTCCCCTTTATTTTGAATGACTGGGTGAATAGACACAACCTCTTCTCTGTCTTACAATTGTAATGCGTCTATTTTGTGTTTGCATATTTATACGTGGTGATGGTAGAAAATTATATTGTATATCAACTAAAATGCCCAGACAATAAGTGTATTCGACAAAAATAGTTGATAAACTAATTAAAAGCTTATAAGTTAGCTAAAAGTTGATAAATTAAATTTTAATTGAAAGCTGTTAAATTAATTTATTAAATTAAAAGTATTTAGTAAAATTAATTTTTAAGTTAGTTATTAAATATAAAATAACATAAAAGGATATGTTCATATGATTTTTTTATATAAATTCTATTTTGGTTTTGTAAATAAAAATATATTTTTAGGTAATTATAATAATAAATTTTTTAGTTAATTTTAAACTCTTATTATTTTTTTAAAGATCAAATATTTTATTAAAAAATTAAAATAAATAGCGTAAATAATATAATAATTAAAATAAATAATATAATATTAAAAATAACTCAAAAAATAATAAAAATAATATAATAATTAAGAGAAGCATTGTTAGTTTAGAGAATTAGTATTGTGAAAATAAGGGTGAGAATTTTTTCTATATTAAAAGAGAATAAAGAAAGAATTTTATTAAAATATTAAGGATAAAATTAAAAAAATATAATAAATTATAACCTATAAGCTCAAAATACTATTTTAAGTAGCATATGAAAAAACGCTATAAACTAATTAAATAAGTTTATTTATCAAATACTTTTATTTTTAGTTAAACAAATTTATAAGTTAGTCACATAAGCTATAAGCTATCTTATAATTAATACTTGCCAAACACACTCTTTTAATTTTCAATTTTAGGTGGTCCTCTGTTATTTGTTTAATTTAGGTCTTCATTCTATTCTTTGCTCCAATAATTTTCATGGCGTGTCAAATTTGAATTATCAAAAAATAAACTCGCACCAGAAAACTAGGGATGGTTTTTGCTGACCATTTCACTTTGATAAGGCAGATGGAACATGCAATGAAATCTCAATTTCTGCTTTTGAATGATTGTGTGGAAAACTTGCATTTCCAAGGGAAATAACACATTTGAAACATAAACTATTAATGTCTTTTGAATTTCTTTTTTCTAAAATGCTTAATATGTATTTTAGAGAATAAAATATATAATTATAATTATTAATTTAAAAATAAAAAATAAATAATTATTTAAAAATTATTTTTAATTATTTATTAAATTTTATATCACTAATTTTTTTTATCTTAAATTTCCGTCCCTCCCTAAATTATGGATAAATTCATAATATAGCAACTAAATGATTAATGTGATGCTTTTTGAGCTATCACGTCTAGCGAAGAAAAAATTATACGTCTACCTAAGTCTTTATCTTAGGCCATCAATCTATTATTATATGATGCCATGAAATCAATTGCTTTCAGTATGGAGAATCAAATCTGCCAACTACTGATAAGAGTTCGTGAAATATAAGAAAAACGGCAACATCACTATGAAATTCCCTATACATCCATTATATAATTTAACACTATAGACAAATGCTCTATTATAGGTAATTTTACTAATATATACCAAACGAATGATACCTAATTAACATTGGATTTGAGATCTTAATCACCCACATCCATGGGATTTAGAACTTAGGTAGGACCCATCTAGTTGATTAGGGAGCCATAATTTATCTCTTCGGCAACCAATTTTTGGTTTGATTAGCATTTTCCTTTAACGTCATATATATATATATATATATATATATAGAGAGAGAGAGAGAGAGAGAGAGAGAGAGAGAGAGAGAGAGAGAGAGAGAGAGAGA
>JANHAO010020510.1:0-12815 GCA_026873985.1 Saraca asoca | reverse complement strand
TTTGATGAGACTGAAAATGGAAGCTCATCTTCTAACCTCCTCAATACATTGTTTGTTGATGACTGATGAAAGTAAATCCATGCCGTGATGAAATTTGACAATATGGATTGAAGGTTTCAAATGCTCAAATGTGCGCACTAGAAACTGGAATTTATCCTTACAAATTGCTGCCTGGGGAAGACCAACCATTTGATTATGTGATATGTGTAACCTTTATCAAGAGCTCTCCGTGGCTTAAGATCTGGGCCGTTAATAGGTAAATGTTGCAGTTTACCAAGTGAATCTGAGTTCGCTGCAACTACCATCAGTGACAAGAATTTGAGCTGAAGTTATTTCTTAAAACCAATTTTGCTTAGATTAGCAACTCTTGTAATCAAGGATAACGCTGTCATTTGCAATGCGTTAGATATTTTAATTGATGAAATGATTATTGTTGCCACTGGCTGTGGATAGGTATTTGACTGCTGTGGATAGGTATTGGACTGTCGCTCACCTCCCCTACCAACCTTATTGACTATAAATTGTTCAATTTTGTTACAGATTTTCATTTATTGCGTATTTGGTAGTTGGCAGAGTCTGATCTATTCTTTCCCTATCTATGTGTTAGTCATATTTGTTCAAATACTGTATAATGTGTAACGAATACAATCTACGTGTGTAAATTCATTTTCCATATTGTTTTTGCTAAAAGGACTCTCAGGAATTCTGGCTTCTAAAAACTATCACCTAGTACAGGCTATATAATTTGATCATTGGAGCAAGATTTCAACTCTTAAATATTGTGAAAAAAACCAGTTGGTTAAATAATTGATCCGAGGATGAAGATTACTCAAATATTGTTAAAAAAAATCTTTGAATCCGCCTCAACCTCCGCAATGACGGTAATGGAGTCAGACATGACTGCAGATAACAATACCAAGACTTGAATAAAAAATACTAAGAGTCAATAAGACACTGATACATTATTGATGCATTATTAGAGACACTTAATAATCTTAGCATCGTAGAGCCGTGACTCTCGTTTTGGTACTTTGATTGGAAGCAGTTGGCATTGTTTTGTTCTGTCGGAAAAGAAGCTCAACCATTTGGTTCCATTTGTCAACTCTCTTGACTCTAATCTCATTCAATTGTAGTAGTTAGCAGCTTGGACCTACCTTTGTCTCTACTCCAATTCCTTGCATATATTCACTCATTTCTTTCTTTCTTTGCTCGCCACAAATTATGGTGGTGAAGGAAAGCATGAACTTGTATTGAAACCAAGAAATTGCAGAACATTTTCCCGAGAAAATTCTTGGTTAAGAAGAATCTGAAGATGTTAAGTGTCCTTCGAAGAAAACTCCGGCACCTTTATTCGAGGATACGGTGGCTGATATGGAAGCACCCCAGATCGAAAGTTGTCATCAGAAGGTTTAGAAAGCTGAACACCAAAGGTCATCACTCTAGAGCAGAACTCTGTAACAGTAAATCTACAAGGGAAGCAAATGACCACTTGCTACAGTCTGAGCCCGGAAGGCCTATTCGGATTGCAACATTCAATGTGGCCATGTTTTCTCTTGCACCTGCTGTTTCAGAAGTTGATGAGCAGGATTTCTGTACTAAGAATTCTACAAAGGTTCAATATCCAAGGAGTATACTGAAGAAATCTCCGTTGCATGCCTCCTTGAGTAAAGTTCAGAATCTCCCTGAGTCCAACATTCTACCGCGGTCAAATTTGAAGGTATCTATTAATCTTCCTGACAATGAGATTTCACTGACAAACAGCAGGCTGCTTGCTTCTACGGGGGAAGATGAAGAGAGTACATCGAGCACGATCCTTGGGAGAATTCATAAAAGAAGCCAAGTCCCAGCCAGGTCTCCGGTGTGCTTTCCTTTCACTATGAATAACTTTGGATGCACTGAGAAATTCATGAGCAGTAGGAGCATTCTGGAAGTTCTTAGAGAGTTAGATGCTGATGTGTTGGCCCTGCAAGACGTGAAGGCGGAAGAAGAGAAGGGTATGAAGCCTCTATCTGACTTGGCAGCTGCCTTGGGAATGAAGTTTGTCTTTGCTGAGAGTTGGGCTCCAGAATATGGCAATGCCATTTTATCAAAATGGCCAATTAAGAGGTGGAAAGTTCAGAAGATTGCTGATGATGATGATTTCAGGTGCCTTTTCCCCCTCATACCTTCCGTTGAAAAACCATATATGATCTTAGAAAACAATGTAACTGATTCCGTAAGTGCAAAATGTGTAGTGCTACTCCTATTATCAAAATTCACAATTTTGCAATTGTATATGACACGATCTGAATTAGACTGTGGATCTAATTGCTTTAAAACAAGGTGGCTAATTGAACTTAGGTTGTACCATACATATAATTATTAAAATGGTTGTGAGAGTAGCATTTTCCATGCAAAATACAACGACAACCCTGTTTTATGATGCAGGAATGTTTTGAAAGCGGCAATTGATGTGCCATGGGCAGGAGAAATAAACTTCCACTCTACTCAACTTGACCATTTGGATGAGAATTGGAGAATGAAGCAAGTAAATGCAATAATCAAATCCAATGATCCTCCTCACATCTTGGCAGGAGGTCTCAATTCTCTAAATGCAACGGATTACACATCAGAAAGATGGTCAGATATTGTTAAGGTAATATGCAAAAGAGCAACCATACTTCCATATTCATTTATTTATAATTACCCTCATGACTGCACATATGACACGATCTAAGTAAATTGGATTCACGTGCTTTGAAACATAGGACTCATTTTGGTTCAAATATTGTCATCAATACAGTTGTGGGGAGAATTTGAAGTAAATGAAAGCATAAGCAGCATTTTCTACTCAAAACCATTTACAAAATTTTATTTTTCCTTTTTTTCCTCTCATAGGATTTCACTGAGATTTTTTTTTCTATTCTTGCAGTATTATGAGAAACTAGGAAAGCCCAGGCCAAAGACAGAAGTGATGAACTTCATGAAATCAAAAGACTATGTTGATGCAAAGGACTATGCAGGAGAATGTGAGCCTATTGTGATCATTGCCAAAGGCCAAAGTACTATATTTGTACTTCTTCTCCAATCACTTCTCTGCTAACCAACTGATTTTGGCTTATAACTTGTTCTAACCTCTAACTATAATGCAAATGCCAAACCAGATGTGCAGGGAACATGCAAGTATGGCACGCGAGTGGATTACGTGTTGGCATCGCCAAAGTCACCCTACAAATTTGTTCCAGGATCATACTCAGTCATTTCTTCCAAAGGCACTTCTGATCACCACATAGTAAAGGTTGATGTAGTGAAAGAAAGCTTGGTTGCTGAGAAAAATGTCATCCGGCAATGCAGGAAACTGAAGCAGAAGGTAGTGAGAATCACACCACCTTGTTCTGCAACAGGTGTACGGGATTTAACCCAACCACCCAAGGTTGTGGTGCCATAGGAAAATTTGACACATAGAATATTAGGAAAATAATGTATTTATATTGAAATTTTTTTATGTATAATTTGTACTTCAAATGGATGTCTTTGCTGCAATATACTCGCCCTCTTGTATTACTAGGGATTAGTGCAAATAAAGGTACCAAAGTTTGTCAATGGCAATAGTGTATGGTTATATTTTCCTAAGTATTCCAAGAGATTTGCATTGACTTATATTCTTGTAATTTTTGTGATTATTTTTTATGCTTTTTGAAACTTTGTTCTTACTAGAAGTTGTAACTTCTTTATAAAAATTTGAAAAATTTCAAAAATATTTTGAAATACAAATTTCCTTAGTGAAATTACAATTTTTTATATATTTATTACATACAAAATTTGTACAAAATTATAAAAATTTTACAATGCTCTATACACACTTACAACTTCTTTTGACAAAAGTTCAAAAAAAAAAAAAATTACAAAAATTGATAATACATACCGCTCTAGCCCAAAATTATAAGTTATCCCCACGCTGATACTAATCAAATTATGCTTAGGATATGGCAAGTGTCACTTGGCTTTGACCCTTGTTCTTAACTAATCCAATCCAGAAATATTTGATATCAATATTTTAAAAATTAAATCAGATAATAAATTGAAAAAGTCATTAAATCATAATTCGATTGATCAAATCTCTTAAATTAGTGGTATAGATTTATATAAACATTAAAAAAAAAAATAATCATTTGTATTGTAAATATAAGTTTATATTTTATAAATAAAAACCTAAAAGAAATGAGATAAATTAGTGAGTTTTTAATTAATTAAATGTTAAATTTTTTATTAATTTTTTATTACATATATATTTATTTAAATCAACCTGACTAAAAAAATTAAAGTAAAAAAAAAATTATTTGTCAATTTTTTAAAATCAGATCAATTTTTCTTGATTCTTGTCAATTTTGATCTATTTAAATTGATTTGATAATTAAAATAATTTTTTAAATTAATTTAAGTCAAATCATACAACATTTAGTGATTAAATCGGTTGGAGTATCCAATCTAATTTAATTTTTAAAATATTATTCAATATTAGTCAAATCATACTTATGCAATTATAATTGTCATTAGGTTTTTCACCCAGGTTCTAAACTAAAAAAATCCCGAAATATTAGCATGGATTATCCTTCAAACAATTAAACTAAACTGGTTTTGATTATAAATCTAAAAAAGACGGGAAAAAAAACTGACGAGAAAAGGAGGGAGAAGGAGTTAAAGCTTTTTGAATTACGGATGGTGCTTGTATACGAATGAGTCCCACACTGAAAAATATTCAACAATTCAAAAGGAAGTGCCAGTATAAAAAGCCAAGTGTGTCAGCTGTTCAAGCCACGCAGCCGCGCGACGAGCACAGAGCGAACTATTCTTTCGCCTTTTACTAAAGAATACCGTGTGCTTGTCGCTCAAAGCGGCATACGCCAATTTTTTGAAGGGCTTCTCCTTTGTGGGGTTGCCTTCCATTTCAGGTTAATGTTTGTTATTAGGGACTTGCATCTTGAAGCGTGTGAGGTTCATATATTTTTCGAGATTTTAAAGTTTTGTAAGTTTGGTAAGTTTAAAAATGTAGCATTGTAATGCCGAACTCATTCAACATAGTTATATAGGCTCCTGAAGATTCCTAAACCTTCTAGGCATGTTGAACTTAGCAAAATTACCAACACCATATTAATAAAAATGAAAACATTATTTAAAATACAATAATTAAAAGTTTAATCCTTATAATATTTCTGAAAATTTTATATTTGAATCTTTTTTTTTTCCAGTTTTGAATAGATTTACTTTTAAGAAATATATCAGGTGAAAACACTATTCTTATATAAAATTAGGAAGAGTGAATAGTGACCATCATATCTTTATATTGATGGTTATGATAAGAATATAATGATAAATCACATGATTACTTAAAAAAATCACATAATTTTATGTTTTACTCATAGTCATCAATGCAACATCTTATAGCTATCATTCACTCCTCACTCTCATATAAAACAATGCTCTCATTTGATATTTGATAGAACAAATACACTAAAAGGGGGTGAATTAGTATTTAAAAGCATAAATCTATATTTTAAAAACTTTCCCCTCTACAAAAAATAATCACGAAATATATAAAATGATCAAGTAAATAGCATATTATGTCACATCCTGATTCACGATACGTGACCGGTATAGAAGGTCATCATTAGGAAACCCTCTACAAGCCTAATAATGTAGTAATCTTGCTATTGTGACATAACCTTATCGTAAAACACTACCAGATAGATGTATTAATCAAATAAATGAATTTGATTTCTATCGAAAATTTGATAGTTTCCTCTGTTTTTCAAACTCTAAAACATTAGGCTAATACAACAAATGAGGGATACACGCCCTATACACAATTTGTATAACAAAATCAAGACTACAACAACCTAAACAACACAAAGCCTATAACCTACTGGGCAACAACTAGACAAAATGTATGCACATTTCAACTATGCCAACTGCCAAAATTTATACTATCAATATACATGTAAGCTCCACAAGAAATAATCTACTTAGTCAAGGAATAGATTCTAAACCTGATGGGTGAGGGTGATTGGAAGGAAAGGCCTTAGGCTTTGAAAAAAGGAAGGAAAACAGGTCGAGTTTCACAGAAACTCAGTGAGTAGATAATCCCTCAAAAAATAAAACCAAAGCTCAGTTTGCAATTTATGTTCAGAATCTAAGTAGTGAAACATGCATTAATGAAAATGAACTTAACAGTTTAAAGGAAACAATCTAAAATAAATTCAGATGTTTTAATTCATCAACAGAGTTGTTGATGGTGGATTTTCATTCTGCGTAAATCCAACTAACTAGAAAAGTTCTTTTGGACTCAAGTTGCACTCCGGTTGAGCAAGTATGAAATAAAAGCCAAAAATCAAGAAAAAGAGGGGAAAACTAGATGAGAACGAAAAGATTTTTAATGTGGTTTGGCCAAAATCAGAAAGTACTGGTCCCTACGTCTAAGGTAATATTATTGCTTTAAAGAAATTTCTACAGAGTTTCAATATGGTTGTTTAAGCTTGCTTACAACGGTCTCCCTCCTCCTATTTATAGAGGTTGGGGAGGTTACAATTGTAATTTTATTACATCAAACATTAAATGTACAAGACAGTATAATCTTTTACAAATTAGCTTCTACAAGTTACTTTCTACGGGTGGGCCCTCCCTGTCTGCTAGGCCAGATAGTTGATACGAGCTGGTTTGGCGCTCTGTCTTGTGAGGCTTTCATCCAGGCAATGTGTTGCACCATGCAAGCTAAGACCCTTGTTTGGAGGTCATTGCTGGTCTTCGAGGAATGATAACGAGCTCGTGAAATGGGCTAGCATAGAGTAGATTGCTAGCTATGCGAGCTGGACTTTTATTATTCGGACCTTATCCCTGTTTGGGACTTTGTCAGGCCATTTTCTCATGTACCAAATTATGCTTATAACATAACCCCCCAACTCTTAGTTTGCTTTGCGGACTGGGAGTTGAATAGTCTTGCTGGGAGAAGGCCTTCTTTATAGATTACGATGTAGTCAAAGTCTTCAATCAGCCTATTATTTCATATGTTCCAGGTCATACCTCATGCTATACGTGTCTTTCTACCACAGATGAGTCTGCCTCGTTTTCTTCCAAGGTAATTAATGTAAATGGTTAGGAGTTATTTTCTGGACTCTTCGGTGAGAGCAAACTACTTCTATTTAAGATGAAGGAAGTCTTCCTTCCTTCTTCAGAGTTTTGATGGGAACCTCTGATAAGCCTCCCATTCTTTTGACAGAGAGCTTCTTCCAGGGAGATGTGCATGGTTTGCTGCATAGGAAGCCTTTTCAGCAATTCTCCTTCTCTAATCATAAGAGAAGATCTTTCATAGATCTTGAATTATTTTCTCACAGTGATGTCATAGGGTTAATCCTTTCCAGCCACTTTGATATGCTTTCTCTGAATCTTCTGTACATAAGAGAGAGTTGGAGAGGAGTTCTGAACTAATGAAAGTGGCTAGGGAAAGAGTTGAAGAGCAAAAGTACTCGCCAGCCCTCCTATTGATTGAGGTTCTCCTCCAAAGTGCCAATCTTTCTTCCAGAATGTATAGTCATAGTGTGCTTGATTTGTATTTTGAATCTTTCTTATGTAAATTTACCTCATTGAGGCCTTTTAATGAATGACTTTTTCTTTGTATTTCTTGTATTCTGTTGTATGAATATTCTGCATATGCCAATAATATAAACTCCAACCAATCATCATAATAAAATGAGATATTTAAGTTACCAATCAATCACACTTCTTTGACGAATAATGAATCTAGGCAACACAAAGGTTGTGCCTAATGAAAATTGATTGTGAGCTATGAATACTTGGTCACATAAGAGATACGAACATTTAGTCGCATAAGAGTTGTGAGTATTTGGTCGCATACATGTAGTGCCTGAGAAAGCTGGTCACATGTATGATTAATAAGAGGTCACATACACATGGTACCTGAGAAAGTTGGTCATATGCATGGTCGCATGCGCGTGGTGCCTAAGAAAGTTGGTCATGCGTATGCTCAAGGTAACATGTATATGGTGCCTAAGAAAATTGGTCATATACATGATTCATGAAGTTAGACACACATAGTGCCTAAAAAAGTTAGTCATGTGCCCATCAAATATGAGATCACATGCGTATAGTGCCTAAGAAAGTTGGTCATATGCACAGCGAGATTACGTGCACATGGTGCCTAAGAAAGTTGGTCATGTGCATGCTGAAAAATCGCATGCATGTGGTGCCTAAGAAAGTTAGTCATGTGCGCAATGAAGTCATATGCATATGGTGCCTAAGAAAGTTAGTCATATGCACAATAAAGCACTGTGCATATGGTGCCTAAGAAAGTTAGTCATATGCATAGGCTAGAGGTCACATGCATATGATGTCTAAGAAAGTTGGTCATATGCATGCTTGATCACATTAGGATGGTGCCATAAAGTAGGTCATTCTAATGCAATAGAGATTTGAATTCAAAACTCAAAAAGATACAGTTGTAAGCTGAAATTAGGGAAGCTCACATCTTAAAGGCAAACTTCTAGATTAACATTTGCTAAGGCTTCACCCAGACTATATACATAAAAACTTGAACTACTTTTTACATGCTTTATTATAGAGCTAAAATATGGTTCTGACTGCGACAGACTACTCTTGTTCGGGATCTCCCTGAGGCTGAGAGGGCTGCTATCCCATGGGCTGCAGCACATATTCTCTTAAACGGTCTCTCTTGATTAGGTCTTCAATCACATCTCAGAGGGCTCGACAATCAAAAGTGTTATGCCCGGCTTCATTATGGTAAGCACAAAACTTATTCATGTTTCTATTCTTGTGAGGAGTCCTCAAAGGAGTGGGAGTCTTAAAGTCTTCTCTACCCTTTTCTATTGCAAAAATCCTATCCAGAGTGTCCGATAGAATGCTATAATGATCATGGCAACTTGGAGGCCAAGGTCGCTCGATTCTCGCTTTCTTTGAAAGCTAGCTACTAGAGTTGATCTTCTGACTCTCATTATTTCTCTTCTTATTCTGCTCAGAGCTACTCGCCTTATCCCTCTGATTCTCTGAACCAAAGATCTCTTCCTATCTGATCTATTTTGTAGCTCGATCGTAGAATTCACCCAGGTCCACGATTGAGGATTTGTATATGTTTTTGTACAATTTGCCATCCTTATGAAGTCCTATTGAGATTGTTGTCAGAATGCTCTTATCAGATGGGCTTTTGACATTGTCGATCTCGTGCCTGAATCGGCTAATGTAATCTTTCAATGACTCATGCTTGTGTTGAAAAATTATGGTGAGATGGTAGAGGGCATGAGCTATTTCTTTAGCGTCCTGTACTGATTGAGAAATTTTTCTTAACTTTCTTCCTAGTTGTTGATGATGCGAGCTGGAAGGCTCCTAAACCACATTTAGGGTATGTTTTGCAATGTAGCTGGAAAGATATGATATTTGATCAGGGGTTACTCACTTGGAGATCCATCTGAATGTTAAACATATCCAAGTGGTTACGCGGATCACTGTCCCCATTATACAGCAGGATAGAAGGAATTTTGAGCTTATGAGGGAGGGGCTTTGCCGTAATTTCCTTAGAGAAAGGAGTCTATTCCTTCGAGCAACTTCGATCGTCTTGAGCTTGAGGGTACGCTTCCAACTACTTCACCCTCTGAAGTAACTCTTCTACCAATGAAGATAATGCCCCAAATCATTGGCTAGAGGCCTGATGGCTCTTCCTATCTTCTTGACCGTATGAGCAGCGACCAAAAGCGTGCTCTTGATTAGCTCTATTTGAGTTCCAGCCTACTGCTACTAGTGAACATCTCCAGCTGTAATGACTTCGGCCTGCCTTTGTAAACACTGAGCTTGTGCTTGTGCCAGCATTTGGAATGCTTCAGCCATCTTTCTTACTGAACCTTCTAACGCCTCCTAGCACTAGAGCCACATTTGTATTTCGCCAGTCTTAGCAACAGTGGCAGCAAGCTGGTGATGAACTAAAGGGAGCAAATCATTGGTGGCTTCAGCGGTAGAAAAACTTACCATATGACCCTCAAATTGGTTATTGATAGCCTAAAACTTCTTGACAGCTTTCCCCCTAGCCATTATGATTGAACAAAGGATGAATTTGAACATAGAGAATCAACAAAAATGCAGATGAGTTCCCACAAATGACGCCAAAATGTTAACAGTGGATTTTGGTTCTACCTAAATCCTGTCAACTAGAGAAGTTCTTTTGCACTCAAGCTGCACTCCGATTGAGCAAGTATGAAACAAAAGCTGAAAATCAAGAAGAAGAAGGGAAAACCAAAATGGGAACAAGAAGATTTTTAATATGATTTGGCTAAAATCAGACAGTACCAGTCCTTATATCCACGATAATGTTATTACTTTGAGGGAATTTCTGCAGAGTTTTAATATGGTTATTTCAGCTTGCTTACAACGGTTTCCCTCCTCCTATTTATAGAGGTTGGGGATGTTACAATTGTAATTTTATAAGTTGTAATTCTATTATTTCAAACATTAAATGTATAAGATAGTATAATCTCTTGCAAATCGACTTCTATAGGTTACTTTCTGTGGGTAGACCCTTTCTATTTGCTAGGCTAGATAGTTGATACCAGCCGGTTTGGCACTCTGTCTCACTAGACTTTCATCCAGGTAATGTGTTGCACCACACAAACTAAGACCCTTGGCTCAAGGTCGCTACTGGTCTTCGAGGAATGATAACGACCTCGTGAAGTGGGCTTGTGCAGAGTGGATTATTGGCTATACAAGCTGGACTTTTCTTATCTGGACCTTATCCCTATTTGGGACTTCATCAACCCATTTTCTCATGTACTGAACTATACTTATAACAAGAGTCATGTCAGTGAATATAGAAATCAACAAATTAAAATGTGAAGTAAAGTATAACAAAATGAAAAATATTCATCATAATGTAAACACAAGAAATATCATTAAGATTTTTTGAAATTTACAAATATTCAAGTATCAAAAGATTCTGGATTTTCTAAATGAATTTGGAATCCATAGGATAATTCCTAAAGGTAATCACACCTAACAGATATCATCGTAATACATCTTACGCTCCTATTAGATATTCTTCCCTTATTCTTCCAATAGATATAATTCTAATCACAAGTGCACTTGAAAGTTCTTTAAAGGAATTTCCAATGGATTCAAGATTTCAAAAACAAGTAATCAACTAAAATGTATTATATTAACAAATATATCCAAAAGTAAGAAGTAGGTCCAATCAATTCATGAAATCAGTGTTCATAAGACATTGTCATTCGTTTTATATAGCATGTAATTTAGAAATATCAGAAATCCAATATCATAACAAGATGTAATCACTAGTTCTATAAACAATAATTAATATAAAATGAATAAGTACACTACAGTAAATCATTTTCATATATATAACATATGATTAAAAAGTTCAAAACAAGCTAACATCAATATTCCAATTACTTAAAAATTGTAATGTTTCAAATAACGAAAATTGTTTTGTTTTGCAAAAAAGGATTCACAAAGATTAGGATTATCTACTCACCTTGAGGATATCCAAATAACTTCAAATGAAAAATTTTGAATTAAAGCATTCCCAAATTGGCTTATTAGAACCTAGTTATGAAAATCACTTAACCTTACACAACAGATTTTCTATTTCAAAGTATTATAGTTTTCTAGTGTTTAAATTTCAATCAGGACATAATCATATAGATAAAAATAAAACTTGGACGAGAGTAGTACTTACTACCCAGTAGTCGATTAGGGTTTGGATTTGCTGCCAGATAAGCACGAGAAGGCAAACTAAAGCTGTCAACCATTGAAAGGTGATAAATGGTGGAGCTGTTGCTGGCAATGATGTACTACAGTGGCTAGCTAGCAACAGGGTAGTGGCTGCTCTAAAGAGTGGAAAGACTGTCTGAGCGAGAGGAAATTGGTAGATGTCACTGATCAGAGGAGGGCCAATCACCACTCACAATGGCGTCGAAGTGCATATTAGTTGGAAAAAAAGGCAAGCTTGCCGGAAGAGCTGCTCGGGAAGAGGAGGTAGGAGATGAGCTAAAGTAGAAAGGCTACACTATTGATCGATGGCAATTGGGGGAAAAGCATGGCAATGTTACACAACCCCAATAGCCACAAAAGTGGCCGGAGCTATAGAAAAATAGGGAAGGCCGTGTGGAGCTAACGACTTCAGATGGGAGGGGAAAATGCTGAAGCCTACTGTGCTAGGGGTGAAGCTAGCTGGAGAATGAAGGACGTGGACTACACCGGCGGTTCTAGCTACCAGAAAGAAGAGGAAGATGGAAGAGTAGAGCCGGAGCAAACAACTCCATTTTCAGGCACAAGGACGAAGGAAATAATTGCCAAAGAAGGAAAGAAGCCGAAGAAAAAGAAGGAGGAAGATGAGAATAGTTGTTTCTGCTAGAGAAATAAAGAGATAAAGAAGGAAAAAGATTGGGGAGCTATAGACCACGACAGAGAAAAAGTGAGGAAAAGGGTTATCGGCGCCTAATTAAAAGAAAAGAAGAATAAAATGGAGAAATTGCATTTTGGCCCCAACAAAACTACAACATACTCATATAGTCCACCAAAAAAGGGAAAATTATGCTTTGGCCACAATGAAAAACTTAACACATTCATTATGGTCCACTAGATTTTTAAATTATTTTTATTTATTTTTCTAATGTGTTACAATATAAATATAAGTAATTTATAGTGCGTGAAGAACAACAAAGTAAGGAATGTTAATGATAGCATAGATATATAAATGTTTGATAGTCCAAAGGAAAAATCATCTTTTTGAGTCTACTCCTTTC
>JANHAO010020509.1:0-12818 GCA_026873985.1 Saraca asoca | reverse complement strand
TAACCATATATATTACATGTGAATTTAGTTCAGGTTTCTGGTCAATATGTTCTTATGTTGATATTGCTGCTATTCCCCCTCTTCTTTACTTTTCTTCCAAATCAGCATCAGAACGATCTTCGAGGATATGGTAGATATAATGTCAAGGATTCTCAGAATCCCTCTGAGGTATGATGTTACTCAATTTTTAGCATTATTTTGTAAAATCTTTGTAGTTAGCAGAATACAGAATCACATTAGCTAACCAGCGTATCTAATATATTTTAATGTAGGGAGTTTGGGTGAGATAATATGCCTGGGGGTATTTTTTAGTTACTGGAGAGAAATGGGCACACAAATTAAACCCTTTTATTATAATGCTAATTAAGTGTGAAGGAATGCATGACTGATTCATGAGCTAAGTGACTTTGAACACCCAAGTCCCAAAGCATACATATAGGATTTACGTCCCAAGAAACACAAACTAATTATTATTTTAAAGGAATTGCTTTGATTTTTAGTATTAAAGGAATTGCTCATGTTTAATATGGCACTAAAGGAATTGCTAGGATTTTAAATATCGAAGAAGCTACTTGGATTTGACCTAATATTCTCACCATTTTCTTATCTTCTTTTGATTGATTAGACACATAGTTCATTATCATGAATCTTCTATTGCTTTTTGGTTTTTTAACCCTTTGACTTGAATGAGCTCCTCTTAATTAGGTCAATTGATTAAGGCCAAGGAATCCTATATAGTAAATAAAGCTAGCTATGCATGAAAGAGATGGGCGCACCAATCATTGCTTTGATGTTTAAGTCAATGATCACTCAAGATGTGCTTGAATTGATATGTATATGACAATGTAGGATGATACTTACTTTGTTTTTATAGGCAAGTCCCTTGCTTTTAGACATTACCTTTAACCAATGATCTTCTAATCAATAGGTTAGATAATAGATCATCTTCTAGGCTTTTGAGCCAATCGGGCCATGTGACAATCAATATTTTCTAGAATAAGCATTAGACTGTGCAAGTTTTTGTTTCCTCACATATAAAGAATAACAATGAGTTAGAAATGTATAAACATGTTTTCTTGTATTAATCTCTAAAAACAATAGATGTGCAAGCATGAGAATAATTTTGAAGATATGAGAAGACAATTTTCTCTTTTGAAGTGATGCAAACATCTCAAGTGAATGAATATAAATGATTGAGTAGAATTTCTCACATGCTATGCAACAAATTATATGATATTACAATTTTCATTACTTTCTATACTTATGACAATGATATTTTTGAAGTTTCAGAGAAGGGTCTTACTCCCCTCTTAAAAATGACATTGTAAAAGTGTAATATATTAAACTCTTATGAACTTATGAATGAAGCCAAATAATTCAGTGAAAACCAATGGTCAACTAGACTTTGACCAATAAAATAACAATCATAACAGCAAAGGTATTATGATCTTTGGCATGAGTAAGATTCTCGCTTTGCAATTAATGGTGTAGTCACACCATTCATATATGGCCTTGGGTCTATTGACTTGTATAAAGATTATTGGCAATTTATTTAGTTACATTGGACTAACTACCATGCCTAGGCCAGGTCGGTCACCTTGTAACTGATTTGGAACCTTACTGATTGATCATGGCACTAGACATCTTGGGCTATTGCTCCCAAGTGCTTTGCTTTATTGCGAGGATTCAGTCTCAATTGCAAAGCCATGAATAGGTTAGTTGATTATGGCCTTAGGCCATTTTTTTTTTAGTGGCTTGATCTTTTATAGATTGTATTCTTCTCGATAATGATATGGACTGATTCTTTCAAATGGTTTACTAGTTATGGACCTAGGCCAATCAACTTGTTTGCTAAGTCGGTCGATTGATCTTGTCTAGCTCAATTGATCAATTGTAGCCATGAAAATTGATACCTTCTAATGATTTGTTTTGCTTGAGCTAGTTGACTAGCCCAAGACTAATGGTCGTTCATTTTGGGTTGCATCATTTGCTTCCCTATACCTACATGTCATTGTTTGACTAAGGATGACTTCTTATATCTCTATGCCAAATATCAAGGGGCTGCCTATAGAGTTAGTCGATCAAGATAAAAACATTCAGGATCTAACTAACTGTTCTTCTGTGTTAGCCAAGGAGAAAGATATAGGGGTGGTTAAAAGGAAAAAAATTGATTTAGCTACTTCTTTAATGAGATCAAGAGCTCAAGGTCAAGTGAAGTGGTCGTGCTAAAGGCAAAGAACCTTTTACGGCCAAGGAAGAGGGGTTGCAAGTGGAAGTATCTAAGGCTGAGGCTCTTAACTACCTCATATGCCAATTAGGCTTAGACCAAGCCATCAATCAAGTAAAGTACTGCAACCTCGACTTGTCGAGTGACCTCTCAAACATTCATAATGACATGTCACTTAAGAATATTTTTGAAGAAGCTTGGTCATGCTTGATCATGTGAAATTTTCTTTAGATGTTCTTGTATTTTGAGTATTTTGTACTGGATATATTTTGGTCATTTTATAACCCTTTTTGATCGAATGTTACTTTGTCGTATGGTGGCTTGACTTTTTATCTTCATCTTTACTTTGTTTTCATGTTTTGTCTTCCAATGGGTTATTTACATTTTTTAATTATGCTAATGCTTTCCAGAGCTTCCAATGGGTTGATCAATATTGCTTTGAGCCCTGATGGGCTACTCATTTTTATTCTAATCTTGGCTTTTGTTTGTGAGTTACTTTATCATTCAACATACTTGTTTAATTATCAAGGAACTACTTGTACTAAAAAAGCCAAGGAACTACTCAGGCTTTACATGTCAAGGATTTATTTGAGCTTTTTCAAGATGAGAAGGCTATTTAGTTTTTAACATGTCGAGTGATTACCTGGTCTATGTGTGTCGAGGGACTGCTTAATTTTTTACATATTGGGTGATTACTTAGTCATTGCATGTTGAAGTGACTACTCAGGCTTTGCATGCTAAGGGGACTATTCGATCGTTTACATGCCGAAGGGCTGCTCAATTTTTGCATGTCGAGGGGATTGCTCTGACTTCTACATGTTGAGCCACTACTTGATCTTTGTGTGCCATGGGGACTATTTGATCTTTTACATGCTAAGTATTTGAGTGTCAAAGGGATTGCTCAAGCTTTGTGAGCCAATGGAACTACTTGATTTTTGCATGTTGAGGGGATTGCTCAATCTTTTATATGCCAAGTGGCTACTCAATCTTTTACATGTCAATGGTCTGCTCAAGCTTTGAGTATCGATGGACTATTTGAGTTTTGACATGTCGAATGACTACTTGATCTTTGCCTACCAAAGGGATTGCTTAGTCTTTTACATGTCGAGCTACTACTTGATCATTTACTTGTTGAGGTATTACTTGGTCTTTGAAGTGCCAAGGGATTGGGGACTATCTGGGCTAGATTTTGAGATCATGACTCAATTTTTCTTGTTATTTTTTATTGCTTTTCACTATTTTCTTTTCTTTCTTTGATTGATTAGACACAGTTCAAAATTTTGAATCTTTATCACTTTTGTTTTTATCTTTTTTGATTTGTGTGAGCTTTTCTTACTCAGGTCAACTGATTGCAACTAAGAGATCCTATAATGAATAGAGCTAGCTGTGCAAAATGAAGGTGGCTTCCCTAGGCATGCTCCAATGTTTAAGTTAGTGATCATTCAAGAGAAGCATAGATTATTGTGTATGAGAGAATGAGGGATGGTACCTATTGTGTATAGGAGGGTCCTTTGGTTTTAGGTAGATGTTGAGCCTTTCTTGTTGGTTAGAAAGTTGATCATCTTTTGGCTTTTAGACCAATTAGTCCATTTGGAGATTGATATGTTATAGGATGAGAATTTGAACTTTGCATGTATTTTGTTGCCTTCTAAGGAGCTCTAATATTTTTAACGATTTTGTCATATTCTATAAATTTTTCTACTGCCTAGCTAGACTTTCTTTTTTGTGTAAGAGTTGTGCTCTCCGATTAGCTCTGCTTAACCTATTTTTGAGTAAGTTCCATTTCTTCAACATTTATATATTTTTCTAATTAAGCCAATAGCTTTAACAGAGGTAACACTGGTCATTTTGCCAAGGACATGAAGAAATGCCCTAACTATAGTCCTAAACTAACCTAGTGCATTACTATCCCTTCATTAAGGTTTTTGATTTCTAAGGGTAAGGTATTGAAAAAAGCAAGATACTTCTTCAAAGTCCCTAGCCGTTCTTATTGAAAGCTAACCAGAGTAGCTAATATTTTCTTAAGCGCTTGAATAGTTCAAAATGAGTGGAGAAAACTTTGGCTAGATGTTAAAAATTGTCGACCAAATGGCAGGGCAATGCCATGAACCATTTCATTCTGGCTTTGTTAAATGTTATCAAGAAGGCCTAACACCCAATAACATCTATGGCTCTAGATAATAGCATTGATACTTGGAAAGCTTCCAAGTATTCCTAGGGGTCCATTATTCCATTATAAGGCCCAATGTGGGTTGAGGGTTCGAAGTTGTTAGGCAGTGGAGTGGCCATTACAATTGGGGTGAATGGATGGTTATACTAGTGACAAAAGGAAGGTTGGAAGGAACTTTGTGTTTGGATTTGGGTGAGGTTAATGGTTAGGTTCAATGGATCATATAGCTTGTGAGTATAACCAATGGGAATTTGTTGGTGATAATTAAAGTCATTTGGGTTTAGTAGGATTGGATTGGCAATTTATGGAAGTTGCATTTAAGAATTCTCGATTTGAGGGTTTTGTGCTTGAAGATTCTATTGGTTCTGCATTTGGTTAGCAACGGTGTTCATTAGATTAGGAATGTTTAGGTTTAGAGCTTGCTTGTGCTAAATAGGGATTTGATGTGCTTAGTGGATCTAGAATGACTGAGGTGGATTATGTTGTAGATCGAGTCGAGGATGAGGAATAAGGTGACAAGAATTTGGCTTGAGATAAAAATAGCCTGTGTGAGAAATGGATTTAGTAGATAGGAGGTGGTCGAGAGAGGATTAATTGAGCCTATGCATGATGAAGAGCCTCTAGATTCTCCTATAATTGACAAACGAGCTCAACCAAGATATCACATTTAAGGTTAACAACAATTCTTTGGGCTTTCTTTGTCATTTGATCTCAGTGGTGTTAGTCTCATGCCTTTTCACAATGATGATGTTCCTTTCATGATGATAGAAGTGAACAAAATAGGAGCAAGAATGTTATGACATTTTGTTGGCGAGGAAAGCCACAGATAATATCAAATGAAACTCTTTTAATGGAACCCATTAATGATGATAAGCTACACTCAATAGCAAAGCGACCTATATGAGGAAGAAGATTAGTAGTGCACAATAAAAGTGGTTCACTGAGCACACTTTGATACTCAAGTTAGCCTTAGAAATAGAGATTTGATATGAATATTGAGAATAAATTGAGTAAGAATGATAATTGGAGGTTTTATATAGGCATTCATCATGCTATTTGTCGTGCTTCTAGGTGAATGGAGAGTGCTATGTGTTCATGATGCATCATCAACATGAGTGAGATTCTTGCTTTGCAGTTGATGGTGTAGTCACACTAGTCGTGCATATCCTTAAGTGTGATAGCTTGTATGAGTATTGTGGAAGTTTATTTAATTATGTGAGACTAACTACCATGTCCAAGCCAGGTCAATAAGCTTCAATTAGTCGACTATGGCCTTGGGCCATTTCTTTTTGAATGGGTTGATTTTTTACAAAGTACATGCCTGCTAGCAGTGATATGAACTAGGTCTTTCAGATGGTTTTCAAGCTATGTAACTAGGTTGATGACTTGTTTGCTAAACGGTTTGATTAGTCTCATATTGGCCTGGTCAGTCGATTATGGCCATGTGAATTGATACGTTTTGATGATCTATTGCATTTGGACCAATTGAGTAGCCACAATCTAATGGTTGTTTTTTCTAGGTTGTGTCAAAGCTTGGCCCAAAAGCCCAGAATATATGCTACTATTTTATATGCATATTTTTAATGATTTTATCTAATATTAAACTCATTTAATAAAAAAATGATCCTTCTGCATTCCATCTTATCTTTTATTGCGTCTATTATGATTCTAAACTTGTCTATGAACTTAAATTCAATGATTATATTTCTTTTTCAAGACATACTTTAACTAATATAAGTCATTTTTATTATGGTCAGTTTTCATAAAAGCTAATGTAGTAAGTGGTCGATGCTTTAATCTAAGCATGTCAAATATGTAAATAGTGAATATCATAAAGGCATATAGTAGTTTCTAGTGAGATTTATGTTAGTATGGATACCCTAAAGATAATCGATTGTAATGACATAGATACTATATATGTTAACAATTTAATAAACATAAGGTTTGACTTCTTTAACAATCTAGTTATTTATCTATCTATATATATATATTAATATATGTATACTATATTCAATAAAATCCAAGAAATATAATCATGTATAAATAAATTATAATTGAGATTGTAATTATAAGATGATTTATATATATAGTTATATTTCTAAATATTCATTGTTGTTCACAAATTGAGAAAATGAGATATCAATTATTCATGAGCAAATTAGTATATGTTATGGAACATATGACTACCACAATGAGAAACCATATGGAATGTGATCATGTGTCAATGAACTTCTCATGTGAAAGGTTATGGAAGTGATCCTTAGACTTGAGATCAACATAATATCTTATGTAAGGAGTCATGTACTTTGATTCTATTTTATACTTGCACTCTTAAAGAGTAGATACAAATAATTTGGGTGCATCATGAAATACTTGATGGTAGTGATCGATCAAGAGAGAATTCATCCTCCTTTCTAACAAGGAAAGGTATTCTAACACTTGTGCTATGATTAGAACTATGGGCCTATGTATTGATGATACATAAAAGAAGTTTTATGTATAATCAATTACCAATACATATAAGGAGTTTTATATATGAATGATTGTGATATAGCACATAGTCAAACATATACCTAAGATTGGACATTCATATTAGGGTTGACACTTGGACCATACCCTAAGTTCAATTTGAATATCAAGAGATGAAAGGATGAAATCACACACTAACACCTTATCATGAATGATTTTTGATTTTCACAAATCTATTTCTAACCTTTGGGTTGTCATAAGGATTTGCTAGAAGCAAATCAAAATCTATGAATTTATTTGAACAATTTAGGGAAACTATATTTGAATTAAAAGGAGTTTTAATTCAATTGAGCTAATGAAAGCTTATAAATAAATTCATTGCCCACATGCATGGAAATCTAATGGGTCATACATAGTAAAATCTTTTTGATCCAAAGTCAAAGGCAAAGTTAAAATGCAAAATGTTGTGAATTGAAGAGTTGAATTAGTGAGCATCTTAGAAATTTAAAATGATAAATTAAGTATTCTAATATGATTAGAAGTGATTATTAATCAATAATTTAATAATTCTAATAGAGATTACAATTATTAAATATTTAATAAACATCCAATGTTAATATTTGAATGTTGTAGAATATTTATATTAACTTTGGAGGAGATCATAAGTAGAGGAATGGTTTCTCACTTAGAAAGTTGTTTTAATAGATTAAAACAATTTGAGAATGATTATAAAAGAGAGTTTACAAGCTTAGACTTATAGAAAAATGTTTGAGCTTATTGGGCACAAAAATGGAAGCATGAGGATAATGAGTTTGGAATTATTTTAGCCCAACTAAAGAGTGTGGACTCCTTAGGCTAAGAGGAATGCACAACCACTTGATGAGTTGATGACACAAGCAAAAGGAAATCCTCGCTTGTGCACCACTTATGCTTGCTCTTCATTCAAATCTCTTTTATTTAAAAGAGTGAGATGACAACCCCAATATATGTGAAGGACATAAGTGTGTAACAACACACAAACACCAATCCTAACACGTGTTATGTGTCTAACTCTTTTGTGTAGTCTCACTTCTCATTTCTTCTATACATTCAAACACCAACCTTATCCAAAGGATTTAGTGATTTCTTGGAGAGTTAGCACCTATAAAACTAAGTGGTTAATTTTCTACTCTAAATGTTACATAAACCTGGTGGAGACTTTGAATTAAATTAGTCATGTGGATCATTGTTGGTATTGAAGATCAAATATGAAGGAGTTGCCTAAAGACAATCAAAGGAACTTGATTATACAACTTATTCATGGAATTGGTTAGAGATCAAATTTAGATTTGGAGACTAAGGATTTTGAGAACAACTCTTAAGAGGGTATAATTTAAATTGAAGTCTATTTGAATTATACATTGCTTATGAATTAATTTGTAAATAACATGATCATGGTTTCGAAAAAATTTTAAAATTTCACTATGCATGTTTGATGCTTTTGATCATCTTACTTGTTGCCTTTTATCTAATTTTTCCCAACAAGCTATATCAAATCCTATGTTATTTTCTTCTAATTAATAATTAAAGATTTGATTTTTATAATTATAATTGAGATTATATGCATGTTGTAGTTTGGTTCTATATAATCAAAATTTTTCATTCAAAGTGTAAAATTTTTCCACAAAAAATTTTCTTAAACCAATATGAATTAAATCTACATTTCGAATGAAAAATAGACTAGAGAAGAGCCAGTTTGCTACGTGTTAGATTGTTGGCCAAATAAGAGTCTTGCAAGCCAAACAAGATAGCATAAGCTGGCCAAACCAATTGTTGGCCATACAAGATGGCAAGCTGGCCAAAACTTGTGTTGGTTGGACCAACGTGGCTAGTTAATTTTCCTACCACCGTACCTAGTGATTATGACCAACTTGATTGGTTGTAATGACAACCAATCAGTCCCTTGATTGATTATGAAAACAATCAATCAAACCTATGATTTAATTATACAAATACAATTTAGGGAATTAATTGCAATAACAACCATTTTTGAGAAAATTGCCTAAATTGTGTTTTTCTAATTATGGAAACTGTGCTTAACTTTGGATCTAATTTAAATATGAATACAAATTGATTGGAAATAATTTTGGAAACTTTTCTTTTATTTTAATTATCAATATTAATTGATTAAAAATTATTTTGTGAACTTTCCTTTTATTTATTTACTTGTTTCTGCAATTTTGGAAAGTATGATAGATTTGACTAATTAATTAGTTTTGGAATTAATTGATATTCATTTTTAAAATAGATTCATTATGGTGCATTGATGATGGAATCAAATTAGTTAACTTAGAATCATAAAGATGTTTTGGAAATATTTAACTTAGAATACACCAAACTTGTGGTTTTACAGGATTTGTAATTTGAAGTCAATCTTTTGAAAACAATGATAAGAGAAATAAAAAAACAACAAGAATACTATAATCTGGTTCTTTCAAATCTCTAAGAAAATCAAATGGAAAACAAAGAGAAGGAGAAGGAAGATTTATACCGAAAACAAACAATTCTAAGGGGTAATTTCTAAGATATCTAGTAAAAAACATAGCACATTCCTATCAAAATAATAATAAAAGATGAATACACAATTGAAATAACTACATTGTTTGATATAGGTGTTGATTTCAATTATATATCGGATGGTTTAATACCTACCAAATAATTTGAAAAGCAAAAGAAAGTTTAAGATTTGCAAATGGATCTAAGTTATAAGTTAACTATAAACTTTCATATGCAATGATAGGAAAGTCATCTTTCAAAATCAATATTTCTTTTCTACTAGTAAAAATATGATTAGTAGAATAATTTTAGGAACTTCATTCATTCATGCCATTTTTTGTAACAATTGAAGGAATAGTTATTGAAAACATAGGACAAAAAATAGTTTTCTAACTCATAAAAAGACCAACTTTAAAAGACCCAAATATGATTGAATGCAAAGAAAATCAAATAAAATATCTTTCTAAAGAAATGTTCTTCAAAAGGATAGAATAATAATAGCCACTTCAATTGTTCAAGGAAGAATAAATTCCTTAGAAAATAAGATACAAACCCAAATATGTTATAACCTCCCAAATGCCTTTTTTGGAAAAGAAAACAATGTATGATAAATTAACCTTATGAAAAAGAGATTTCTAAAAAACAAATTCCTACTAAAGCTAATGATCTCCTTGTAAAATGAATCATTAAAAAGAGTAATAGCCCTTGGTCATACTCTACATTTTATGTAAATAATAATGCAGAAATTGAAAAAGGAACAATGATACTTGTAAAGTTATAAGCCTCTTAATAAACCTATAAAATGGATTAGACATCTCATTCCAAACAAAAAGGATTTACTCAATAAGCTACATTTTACCAAAAAAAATATTTCTCAAATTTGATATGAAACCTAGGTTCTGGCAAATTAAGATCAAACCTAAGGATATGTGCAAAACAATATTTACAATTCTATTTGGTCAAATATGACTAGATTATAATACCTTTTGGCCTAAAAATATTCCATTAGAATTTCAAAGAACCATCAATAATGTTTACGATCTTTTTATTAAATTTATTATTGTTTACATTGATGATGTTTCAATTTTGCCTAAAAATATTTATCAACATTTCAAGCATCTCAATGTTTTCTTAAATATTATCCAAACAAATGGTTTTGCAGGTCTAAAATAAAAAAAAACTCTATTTAAAACAAAAATTAAATTTTTGGGTCATTGTGGACAATCATTCCAATTAAGGACAATCCAATGACGAATTTTCTTACCACATCATTGACAAAACTCTATTACAAAGATTTTTGTGATGTCTATTCTCTTTCTAACAAAATATCACATATAAATTTTTCAAATTGATTCACAAGGTTGTGAAACATCTTTGGATCAATAGTAGAAATTTTCTCAGAAAATGTTGAAGAAGGATTTCATATTTTCCATTCATATTTTGATAACTTGAACCATCTACTTGATCATCTAATTTTAGATATATTCAAATTATTAAAACATCAACGAAAACATCAAACTATTATAAATAGAGAAAACATCAAACAATTATAAATAGAGAGAGAGAGAGAGAGAGAGAGAGAGATTAAGCACAAAAGAAACACACTACTTAGCAAATTATCAAAAAATAAAAACAAGCCCCGTTAAATGAAGAAAAAAAAAATAAACAAAGCAAGTAAGTGACGCTAATCGAAGGATATCCGTATCACACGTGAGAATACTTAATAAAGTATGTGTGGCACCTAATTAAGCTGTGTTGCAGACAAATTTTATTCTATATAAAATTGAGAACACTTTTAAAAAGTCTTTTTTTTTTATGCAAATTCGATTAATAAAATTATAACTTTTGTATAAATATAAAATTTATATAAAATTATAATTGTTATGAAAAAATTATATATATTTATAACTTTTATTTAAATATCTATAAAAACTTACAAAAATTCTTAAATATGTGTTAAAGCATTATCTAAATACTATTAAAAGTGAAGTCAATCCTTATGTCATTCTTGTATGGAAGCATTATCCACTAATTTTAAAAACTTAAAATGAAAATGGTAAACGATACAAAATCTTTACACTTATACATTCATTTAACTAACTGTTTTATGTAATTATATGATTTTATCATTAATTTTTGACCAATTGTCACAACCACAAGATGTTGATTTGTCAAGTATTTATTTATCTATTTCATAAAATCACTCTCTATTTTTGATACAAAATGAGAACTTGATTAATTTCATTGAATAATACATGTGACATGTACTTTGTGAGTGTCATAATTGTAAATGTAAATGTAACATTTTCCTAAATTTTCTCCTAAAATGGGATCTCAGTTAATTTCATTGTATTAATAACATTAATACTTAAGGGCTTTTGTCATAATCATATATATTAAGTTCATTTGCTTAAGCAACTTTAAAAGTCCATGATTAACTTTATTGATATAATCAATTTTTTGTTACGAATCTTTGACGAGCCTCATAATATTGTGTTGCGCTTTCTTAACTCGTTCGCTTCATTCTTTTCCACGAAATGGGTCTATGGTTAGTCATGAGTGTCTGCTAAGACTCGTAATAGCAAGTCTAATATTTTCGCACTTAACTTGTAAAAGTCAAATTATCCGTTGATTTCACTGAAAGAAGCATAGTTTCTCATCTTTCTTCTCTGTCTAATTTTCCAAAAGATGGAACATCGATTGATTTGTTGATCAACACTTGTCATAGTTTTACCATTGCACACTACGATCAGTTGCAAAATAATCAAACCCCTTTTGCTGAGAATTTTACCACACTACGCCATTAAGAACCGCATAATAGAGACCGAGGGAATGACCCAAATCAATTTATTTTTCTCAATCAATAAATAAATTTTGAAGAAAAACGATTCCACACAACTTTTTTTTTCTCTTTTCTTTTTGTCATAGTTCCACGCGTAACCTTTTTTGATCATCGTTTCATCACTAGCTTTTTTTGTTTAAAAAAAAATGTTTATGACTTGATAGGACTTCTTGTCCTTATATTTCATTATTGTATGTCCAGATTTTACTTATTGCATTTTTAGTAAACAAAATAGTTTTGGAACACGTGTGTGAAAAAATTATCAGTCTATTTAGCTCAAATAGCTGAAAAGCTAGTTGATAACTGATAAACTAGCTGTTAATTATTTTACTAGCTGCTAGCTATTAGCTGAAAGTTAGTAATTTAGCTGATTGTATTAGAAGTGTTTAATAAAATTAGCTGTTGAGCTACCTTATAAATATAAAATGACATAAAAGGATATATTAATATAATTAGATATATGAAATATATTATTTTTATTTTGACATTAAGGTCAAATTGATATAATTAAGATATTCAAAATAAGAATATAATTACTTAAAATTTAATTAATTATATTTAATTATATCACATAT
>JANHAO010020508.1:0-12816 GCA_026873985.1 Saraca asoca | reverse complement strand
TGTATATTAATAGAAAATTTGTGTGTTTATAAATTCAAAAGGGTCTCAAGTAGTAAAATTTTGAGTAAATTAACAACTTAGTCCCCAAAATATTCACGGTATGTCAATTGAGTACCTCAAAGATTTTAGGTATCAATTTAGCCCCAAATGCCTCAAAGTTGTGTCATATTGGTCCTATCGTCAATCTTCAAGGTGAATCTAACAGAGATTTAGATGTGGAGCTAAGGTGGCTTCGTGATATTGATGTGACTTTCTTCTTGATTATGTGGCTTCCTAGTGACATTGTGGAATAGAAATGCAACAAGGAGATAAAAATACCAAAATCCTTCACACAATCTCCATTTGTGGAGGGAAGTTGGAGGCTGCCACCGGAGATCAAGATGGATTGCAAAGCTTGCTACAAGAAATCTGAAATGCTACCTTAATCCGGTTCGACCACAATGCAACAACAAAAGGCCACCCAAAATAGCTCTACGATGTCCAATGGTAGTCAAAAGAGGGAAATCTGACAAGTTGTTTGTGATTGTGACAGGAAAGCAATATTTTTGAAGTCAAAAATTACAAAAAACTATGGTAAGATGTTTTATAGATGCCTATTTTGCAAAACAAGGAAATGAGTTATGGTTTTTTGAATGGAGCAAGAAGACCATGGATTTGCAGATGCCACTGTTGCAGTGGAGAAAAAAGATGAGAGCAATGACAAAGAAAGCAAGGCATTGGCTAAATTGAAGAAGAAAAATATGAAATTGGAGGAAAAAGTGAAAAAAAGTGAAATGTGTGTTGTATTTTGCTGGTTTTGGTTAATTGGTGTGTTGATTCGCAAGGTATATCAAGGGCAATGAAATTATTGATGTATCATCTATTTTGGAAATGCCAATTTGGTTAATTGGTGTGTTAATTAGAATGAAATTATTGATATACTATCTATTTTGGCAAGTTACTTTGTTAGTTTTGTTAATTGGTGTGTTAATTGGAAATGCCAATTTGAAACAACCTATCACTGAAGAAAAATAATAACATAATTATGGAACAAAATAATAAAATAATTCCATCATTAATTCATGTGGCTTTGGTTAACCAATACAAACGTAAAATATAAGGTTTTCAAAGTAACTAACTTGTCCTCTTTCAACATAAACTGAAGCTTAACCTATGACATAGGACACATTGTCAATAACCAAGCTAACAAAAACAGCCATATGTACTGATGTAGTTATATAGAAAAAAGGCCAACAAAAATAACAGTCCTATATGAGTTAAGGTTGATTGCCTTGGGTTGAGTTGCTTGTTGCAGACTCTTGGGTTGATGCCAAAGCCTTCTTAAGCCTTTGTCTAGTTGCATGTTGGTTGCTTGCAAGGTCTTTAGAGTCACACAAGCCTAACCCATCCAATTCCATGATGCTGGCCTCATTCCTCTTGGCAAGTGAGATGTGTTACTGGTGTTGAAGGTTTAAGGGTTGCTAGTGGAGGCCTCACAGGGTTCTCCATAGTGGTATTGGACCCTGTGTTGATACAGTAGGAGTCACTCCCATCCCATTCTTACGCTATTATTCCTATAACCAATTAGTGAATTAGTACATATGCATTTCATGTAAACAACAACTAATAAGGAGTTAGTTAAGTTATACCCTTACATTAGATGAAGTTTGGGCATTTGATTGAGATTGTAATGGTTCTGACACTTGCTAGAATGAAGGGAGTTGTTGTTCTAAAGGCCTTTGTCAGGTTAAAGGGGTTTTTTGGGTTCAATCCCCCTGTGTGTTAGGTTGAAGGCCCTTATTTCCTTTTTCTCTTCATTGATGGCTCACCTCTGCATATTCTCACATTATACCTATATTTTTTGCAATTTTGATCATTGTACCTCACTATAAGCTCTTTTCAATTTGTATAGGTTACTAGGCTCATTGTTAACCTTCTTTCTCCTAGTCTTTGGCCTTCCAGCAAGACAGGTAGGCCTAAAGGTTCTTTCTCAATGTTAGGCCAATACTTTTTATTAGCCACTAGTTGGATGTATGGTTCATAGGCCTTGTGGAAGGTTTCCATTAACAAAAGTGGATGCACATACTTCTTGGCTCCAAAGAACTTCATCTTATTGCAGCCATTGCATGCATGCAAGGCACCCCAGTTAAGTCTCACACCCTACAAGTGTATGTGCAATGCTATAAGTCAATGGCAACCTCATATGACTTGCATGTCACTTCAAATCTGGCACTATAGGGTTCATCTACCCACTGAGAAGTCTAGTACTTGCTACCCAGTTTGGCTTCTTCTAACATAATTTGTGCAACTAGAGTTATTAGCCATTTGTATCTGCCCATCTTCTTCTTATCACTACTTCTGTTCTTCATTATGTACTACCTAATTTCCTCTAACATGGTAATGATAGGCTTGCTTCTAAACTTTACAATCTGCCCATTGAATTGCTCACACATGTGACTTAACAATGAATGGTTCTTGACTAATGGGTTGAATGCAGCTCAAGTCCATGTTTTTGGCATGATCTTTTTCATCCATGCCCAAGCATTTTCATTCATTTGCTCCTATTTTTCCATGTTTTGATTGAACTCAACCACTGTAGTGGACTTTGCATATTTCCATAAATGAGCTCTAATCTCCAATGTCTTGTAAGGTTTGTAGAAATTAGCCCTGATATGCATGGCATAAAATCTACATGGAACTCTAAGACATACCTTATTCATGGCAGGAAGAAGATCCTACAACAAAAAAGCCATAACATCATAGCAAACAAATCCATGTAAAAACTGCTTACCATGTACAAGACCTTGTGATGACAAAATTGTATAACATAACAAACATAAATGTGTGCTACCTTTTGTTGATCTGATATGAATTTGTAGCCATGGATTCTAGGATCTCCAATGTCATCTAGTAATCTTGTTAAGAACGAAGTCCATGTATCCTTACTTTCCAAGTCCACAACTGCATAGGCTATGACATAGAAGCCATAATCCCTATCTTGACTTACAAGAAATAACAATTGCCCACCATAATATCCTTTTAAGTGACACCCATCTAAACCTATTAACAATCTACACCATTTAATAAAACCCTTTCTGCAAGTGTCAAGATAAATTTACAATCTGTCAAAGATTGGGGGTGCTCTGGAGCAACCTATCTCCTACAAGTTTTAGAGAAGAATTGGGATTGCTCCTAAGCAATTATGCATAGTAGTCCCACAATCTAGCATATTGCTCTTTGTCTGAGCCCTTCACCAAAGCCATTGCTTTCTTCATAACTTTATACATTAAGGCATCCCCAAGTTGATTCTTGCAGCATATGCTCATAAGCTTGCACCCCATTCAAATGTAGGTTGAGCCTTAATTTTCTGCACCAACTTCTCAGCATATGGCATTAGCATGCAATCAATGTATAGCACACTACAACAATATATAACATTAATTGAAGAGCTAACAATCACACTATGATCACTAACAATCACACTGCAAAAAAATATAACAATATATTTTCCGGATGGTGAGGTTGATGTACAATTATCAATTGTTTGCAACAATATAATTGTCTCACTTTCCTAAGCCAGAATCCCAACCTTATAGAATAATCAATATATAGCAATTAGTTGTATCACTTTCCTGGACCACAATCCCAACCTTATAAAATAGTGAATATATACCAATATTCAATATATCCCAAAATCCCAACCTCATATAGCAGTTAATTGTTTCACTATATAAAATAACAAAATAAAATATATAGTATTAGCAAACAATATAGTAGACACTACAACAATATGTACAAAATAGCAAAATTTTAATTCCTATAAATCAAGGTCAACTACATAGTAACGGAGGAGCTACCAAAATAAAGTAACATATGGTCCTACCTTCACAAGTGTCACATCCCAATCTACGACACTTGATCGTTGTAGAAGGTCACTAATAAGTAACTCTTTACAAACATAACTATTGATAGTGGATTTCGATCATACCCAAATCCAGCCAATGGAGTGGGTTCTTATGGGACCCAAGCTATTTTTTGGTTGTTGAGGTGGTAGAAAGGTCCTGAATGGCAGGAGGAAGGAAGAGAAAAGAGAAATACACAGTGGGTTAACGTGGTTTGGCCAAATCTAGACAGTATCAGACCCTACATCCATAGAGATATTTTATTATATTGAAGGAGTGTTTACAGAGCTTTGGCTATAGTTTTCGACAGAGTTTCTGCTAGTGTTCTATTACTTTTCTCTATATTGCTTCTCCCTTTTTTATACAAAGGTTCCAGCCCCCCCCATTTATAGAAGTATGGAGGGATACAAATGGAACTAAATTAACTGTACATTTATTACATCAAATATTAAATGAACAAGAGTGCTTAGAACACTAGAGACTGGCTTCTGTAGGTTACTTTTTGCATGTGGGACCTGATGGCTGTATTTTGCAAAATGGCAATGCAAGTTGTTTGTTGGCTTTATGCTTGATCTCAATGAGCTTCTGGCTAGGTGAGACTTCATTCCAACAAGCTTGTATGCTGAGGCTACTATTGGTGTGCGACCTCGAGCTCATTCGACTAGTGAGCTCAGTTCTTCAGTGAGCCAAGGTCCTTTGTGCAGCGACCTCGCGATATGGTGAATTCATCCCTTTGTCAGACTTGGCTATTTCTGGGCTTTTGTTAGCCTGCTTCATAGTGTCGATTTCTACCGATAACATTAGCCCCCACCTCTTGATTCACTCTGTAGACTGGGAGTTAGACTTCTACTAGCAAAAGCTTATGCTACTGTGATACACCATAACTCTGGCCTTTATCTCGTGCACTTGCTTCTCTTTGTGAGGTGCGACTTCAACAAACTAGGGCCTTGCGAGATTCAAAAGGCTGTATGGGTAGGTTTCTACTATTGAACCCTTATTCAGCCTATTCTAGATCCAAAATCAGAAGATGTTTTAATCTCAGCCATGGACGATTCTATAGTCAAAGTCATTTAGGTCAGCTTGCCATTTCATTTTTCCAGACAAAATGCATCTTAAGGTTATTAGTGCACTGGCCTTGTTTTCTTTCAAGCTATTAAATGAGAGTAGTTGGGGGTTTCCTTTTGGATCCTTTGGGTAGACCAAGCTGAGTCTATTTAAAGCACGGAGAGTCCTCTTCTTCCTTTAGAGAGTGACCAAATGGAAGTTTCAGATAAACCTCCTGATTTTCGGATGCTTCATCTTCTGCGTGAGACATGTATGGTCTATTGCATAAGAAGCTTCGAAGTCAATATCTTTCCTATAATGTGGAAGGATCTCATATGGATCTCAAATTATGTCCTCACAGTTGTGAGGTTTTTCCTTTTCAGTCGTTCCAACAGAACTCTCTGACCTCTTGATTTTAGGAGTCAAGTTGAGGAAGAGCTTGTCACTAAGGAAGGAGGCTAGAAGAAGAAAGTTAAAGACTTAAGTGAGTTAGAGAGCTTCCAATTGGTAGGGGTTCATCCCTCGGTGGCTAGCCCCCTGATTGGTGAGAGCTTTCCTTTTGTGTGTCAATCCTTCTTCCAGAAGAACTAGCTATAGCTTTCTCTGACTTGTATTTTGACTTTTTCTAATGTAAATGTACCTTATTGAGGCTTTTTAATGATTAAAATTTTATTCCTTTTTCTTCAAATACTTGATCGTTCGTCTTGCAATTCTCAAACGATAAATGTTAATTCTGCACATAGGAATAATTGAATAGCCAATTGGCAATGCTTTTTAATCAAAAGATAAATTTGGTCTAAATGTAAATGAGTAATATATGAGTAGGCCGCATGGCACTAAAGCACATAGTCGCATGAAAGTCTGTGAAGTTTTGATTACATGAGAGCTACAAAATTTAGGTCACATGCATACGGTGGCTAAAAAAGTTGCCCATATGCATGGCAAGATCATAATGTACGGTGGTTAAAAAAGTGGCTCGTACATGCGATAAGGTCACTATGCGTGCACGGTAGCTAAGAAGGTGGCTCGTATACATGATTGACAATGGTGCATATGGTGGCTAAGAAAGTGGCTTGTATGCGTCATGAGATCACTGTGTGCATGCAGTGGCTAAAAAAGTGGCTCACATGCATGAGCTTGCACACATGTGGTGGCTAAGAAAGTTGCTTGGATGTAAGATCACAATGTACGATGGCTAAGAAAGTTGCTTATACATGTGATAAGGTCACTATGTGTGCACGGTGGCTAAGAAAGTTGCTCGTACACACGAGCTTTAAATTACGTGCAAATAATGGCTAGGAAAGTGGCTCGTATGCATAACTGACAATGGTGCACATACGGTGGCTAAGAAAGTGGCTCATGTACATGATGAGATCGCCATGTGCATGCGATGGCTAAGAAAGTAGCTCACATGCACGAGCTTGCACACATGTGGTGGCTAAGAAAGTTGCTCACATGTAAGATCACAATTGACGGCGGCTAAGAAAGTTGCTCATGCGTGCGATAAGGTCATTGCGCATGCATGGTGGCTAAGAAAGTTGCTCATATGTGTGACTTTTAAATTGCACACATGCACATGGTGGCTAAGAAAGTTGCTCGTGTGAATGGTGAGATCACTGTGTGCATGCGGTGGCTAAGAAAGTTGCTCACATGCACAAGCTTTAAGTTACATGAAAGCTACAAAACTTTGATCGCATGAAAGTTGTGAAATCTTGATCATATGAATGCAATACCAATAGGTAGGCCATGATACTGTGATGCCTTGCTGGTTACGATCCTCAATTAGAACTTCGAACTCAATTTACAAAGTGCTTACTTTTCTGGATCTCAAGATCAAGTCAAATATTTTCCAGAATTTTTAGGAGAATCTACATGAACCGGCCTACATGAAATTTGGACCAGTTTCACCTATCATATTACAAGTTCAATATATGGTCCTCATTACATTTGGCTACTCCTACTTGAGGTCCTACTGAGGTTGGGGAGGCTGCTGCACCGCAGGCCACAGTACATACTCCTTCAAATGCCTTTTCTTAATCAGATCATTAATGGCATCTCTAAGAGCTCAACAATCCAAAGTGTTATGCCCCACTTTGTCATGATATACGTAAAACTTGTTTGTGTTCCTTCCTACACATGGCGCCCGCAAGGGAGTGGAAATCCCAAAGTCTTATCTACTCTTTTCTGCTAATAAATCCTATCAGGAGTATCTGATAAGATGCTTAATGCTAGTGGTGAACCAATTGCTAAGGTCACTCAGCTTTGGCCTTCTTTACGAGCTGGAGGTTGGAGCTGCTGTTTGCATCCTTGTGACTATTCTTTCTCTTACTTTGACCTAGGCTGTCTATTCAGGCTTCTTCACACCAAATGTCTCCTCTCACCTGATTTGTTTGGCAACTCGATCGTAGAATTCTCCCAGGTCCGTTGGTGGGGATTTGTATATACTTTTATACAACTTACTATCTTTATGAAGCCCAGTAGATATCGCCGTCAAAATGCTTTCGTCAGACGGGCTCTCCACATTGTCGATCTCACGTCTGAACCAAGCAATGTAGTCTTTCAAAAACTCATGCTTATGTTGGAAGATTGTGACGAGATGGCAGGGGGCGCGAACTGCCTCTTCAATGCCCTATAGTGGTCGAGAAATTTTTGCTGACATTCCTCCTAGTTGTTGGTACAGCAGGCCAGGAGGTTTCTAAACCAGGCTCAAAGGGCATCGCCCAATGTGATGGAAAAGACACAACACTTGATCAGGGGATTACTTATCCAAAAATACATTTGATCATTGAACATGTTCAAGTGATTACATGGGTTGCTATCTCCATTGCACAATGGGAAAGCAGGAAGTTTGAGTTTCTAGGGGAAGGGCTCTGTTTCGATCCTCCTAAAGAAAGGAGTTCATTCCTTGGCATGACTTTGGTCATCTCAAGCTCGGGGGTGTGCCTCTAGTTGCTTCACCCTTCAAAACAATTCTTTCACCATCAATGGCAATTCTTCTGACTAGAGTCTTGACAGCTTCTTGCATTCTCCTCATCATATAGATGATGATCTGAAGCGTGCTCGTGACTAGTTCTGTTCGAGGTTCCAGCTCGCTACTATTGGGGGACATTTGTGGGGACGTTGACTTTGGTTTGTCTTTACGCACCTTGGGTCTATGCTTGAGCCAGCATCTGGAATGTTTCAGCCATCCTCCTCATCAAACCTTCAAACGCTCTTCGACACTAGTGCTATTCTTGGGCTTCATTGATCTTAAGGACAATAGCAGTGGGTTGGCAGTGAATTGGGGAGGCCAAACCGTTAGTAATTCTGGCAATAAAGGAGCTTACAGTGTGACCTTCCAACTAGTTATTGGAGGCACCAGACTTCCTAATAGCTTTTCCTCTGGCCATTTCAATATGAACAAAATCAACTAGAGAAACAAAGAGACAACTAGAGAACAGAAGGGTCCTACCGAGCATGCCAAAATGTTGATGGTGGATTTCGGTCAAACTCAAATCTGACCAACGAGAGGGGTTCTTATGGGACCCAAGTTGTTTCCCAGTTGTTGAGGTGGTAGAAAGGTGCTGAATGGCAGGAGGTAGGAGGAAAAGAGAGAAATACATAGGGGGTTAACATGGTTTGGCCAAATCCAAACGGTACTGGGCCCTACATCCATAGAGCTATTTTATTATATTGAAGGAGTGTTTACAGAGTTTTAGCTATGGTTTCCGATAGAGTTTCTACTAGTGTTCTATTGCTTTTCTCTATATTGCTTCTCCTTTTTTATACAAAGGTTCCAACCCCCCATTTATAGAAGCATAGAGAGGTACAAATGGAACTAAATTAACTATACATCTGTTACATCAAATATTAGATGAACAAGACCACCTAGAGCACTATATACTAGCTTTTATAGGTTACTTTCTGCGTGTGAGACCCGATGGCCTTATTTTGTAAAATGGTGGTGCAAGTTGTTTATTGGCTTTATGCTTGATCTCAATGAGCTTCTAGCTGGGTGAGACTTCATTCCAACAAGCTCGCGTGCTGAAGCTGCTGTTGGTGCGCGACCTCAAGCTCATTCAGTCAGCTAGCTCGATTCTTTAGTGAGCCAAGGTCCCTTGCACAACAACCTCACGATCTGATGAATTCATCCCTTTGTCAGACTCGACTATTTCTGGGCTTTTGCTAACCCACTTCATAGTGTCAATTTCTACCGATAATAATAACAATGCAATAAAATCCTTGATGTTACCCGACTCATATGTGGAAAGTGACTAGACAAGTATAAAACATGTAGGAAATAAGGACAAATTCTAACAAAAATCCAGCAGAGTTTTCCTTGTTTTCCAAACCCTGACCACTAGGTTAATACAACAGCTGAGGGCTATATGCCCTACTCACAACATGTATAGCTAAACAAAGAACCACAAAAGCTCAGACAGCACAATGTACACAAACTATTGGGTGACAACTAGACACATATACATAGATGATTTAACTATACCAACTGGCAAAATTCCACCATCAATATATGTTCATGCTCCACAAAAGAAGTTTACCCAATCAAGGAGCAGACTCAGGTTTAGGTGGAAATGGGTGAAAAGTGAGAGTGGCCTTAGGCTCTGAAAATAGAATAGAAAATGAAGTGAGTTTCTTAGAAAGCTAGTGAGTGAATAATCCTCCAAGAAACCAAAGGTTAATTTATAAATCATGTTCAAATGCAATATAGTAAAATGTTCATGTACATAGATATAAATATTAGTTTATAAGCATCTTATCAAACGTAAAAGCTTTAATTCATTGAGAAAAACAATTTCAATAAGTATACCAATCATGAAGTTAAAATAAGAGACAAGTACAACCTTTTACTTTACAAAGATATGAGTATCCATAAAATTTTAAGATTTCCATACACAATCGGAATCTAAGGTATAATTCCTAAAGGTAACCTTACCTAACAGATATAAATCATCATCATTCACCTCATTCTTTAGATAGACATTCTACCCTTATTCCTCTAATAGATATAATTCTACTCACAAGTGCACTTGAAGATTTTCCAAGGAATTTCCAAAAGATCCCATTCTCTTTACAAAATATAAACAAAATCAATTTATATTTTATCAAGAAATCTCTTTCATATACAACATATATTTTCATGGAATTCAATCATCGACAATTTATGAATCAAGTATCTAGCATTCAATCTATCACTAAAACCAAGTGCTTTACAATTTACAAAGTTTCAAGATTTTCAAGCATAAAGATTTGTGCAACAACTCTCAAAGTCATATATATATATATAATGCACATACTAATTATAAGTTCCAATGTCATGGAATTCAAATTGAAAATAAAATACCACTTTACACCTAATTTCAATATGTAGCAAGGTTTCCATTTTGAAGTTGTGAAGGGACAAGATCTCATAGTCCAGACAATCAATCAATTCAAAATTAGCAGGATTTTTAGTATCCACTCATGAAATAAGTATTCAATACTTAATGTATACCTATATTATATGATATAAGTTAGATAAAATTAACATTTAGAAAGCAACATAATGTCCAAGTTCTCATGGTAAGTCCAACAATTTTTGTATGACACATATAAAAGGGAGATCAAATTATCCATTCACCTCCAAGGATAGCAAAGTAACTTCAGATTATACCTTGAATTTTAACTTTCTAAAACAACCTATCACACCAGTCCACCAAAACCTAACAACCAAAACATATCAACATCTCTTAAAATCAATCTATAATTGAAATAAAACATCTTAATAATTTAAACTCCATTTTAAGACATGGAAAAAAATAGATATCAAGTGGAGAATGAGTAGAAATATACTCACTAAATTTAACACAATATAGGGTTTCGGTTAAGTATAGGAATGGAGGGAATCGGTCTATGTGGTTCCCGATCATTAGTTGCAATTGCTCACCGACCGGTCAAAATAGCCAACTTTGGCCACCCCCACCACCTCATTCCGACCAAAGATATGAAGGCTTCGTCAGTTGATGTAGCAGAGCTAGCACAACCAACAAGCTACCAGCAGCATTCTAGTGAGTCACAAAGGTTGCTGGTCAGAGTTGATGTGGGAACAAGTCAGAACTCTCACCGAAGGATGGACCTAGGGGATGAATAGTGGAGGCTAATCGAAACAGGACAGCAACAACTCAGGGACAAAATGATTGTGCTAGCGACTTGGATTGCAAAACAATTTGAAGTGAAGCTTGTTGGCTAGAACAAATCATGGTAAATTGGAATGAAGTCGCAGTAGATCAGGAACGATGCTATAGCAACAGTCGGAGAAAGTGAAGCAGATGAAGCTGGCCAGAGAAGGAAATGAAGCTAGACTAAATGGAAAGAAAAGAAGAGTTGTCCAATTACCTAAAGAACAAAGGAGGGAAGAAGAAGAAGAAGCCAGAAGCAAGGGAAGTCTAGGTGAAGAAGGGGACTACGCCAAAAAGAAAGAAAAGAAAGAAAAAGAAAAAGGAAATGGAAAACATTATCTTTTAGTCACAAAATAAAATTAGAACACTCCCTATAACACACCTATTTATATTATTTTTCATGAAACAAAACATATGTTAGACTATAAATTATGTACTTTTAACACATAATTTAACAAGTTTACTACTAACTTAGTTTATTTACTAAAGTGTTACAGTAAGAAATGCAAATCACAAAACATTTTTCAAGGAAAAAGCTAAAAGTATAGTGATAGAATAAGCTAAAAGCACAATAAAGAAGAATCATTTCTAGTAATGTGATCCACCACTTCAAACAGCAAGCCTCCCTCAATTGTCACCTCCCTTAGTTGTCCTATCTCTTCTCTTGATTTTGGGCAATACGTTTAGTAATTGGAGCCCCTACTCATGTTTAGATGATAGTGTTCAATTTTTTTCTCCATACACCATCATTTCATAAGAAAACATTACTCACAATAGCAGTTGTTGATATAGGAATTTAACAGTGCCACATAAGACTTATTGTTAGTATGGTCAATGAAGATTGACGATAGCTTTCGAAACTAAATTGTATCTAAAATCTTTGATGTATTCAATTGACATACCATGAATTTTTTAGGGATTAAGTTGTTAATTTACTCTAAAATTTATTATCTTCAACCATTCATATTTTATATTTAAAATTTGTTTTCAATGATTTTAAGGATTAAACAATCTATATATACTATAAATATTCAAATAAATTAATCATGTACCTTAGTCATATAATGTAATATAATCCACCCTAATTTTACATTTTCAATCACAAAATAAATAAATAAATAAATTAAAAAGAATATAGAGTATCAATATTTAAACGCAATTACTTCCGTGCCACATTTCAAACATGTGATATACGTACGTTATATAGAAAAAATTGCAGAGACCTCGAAATACGGAGATGATTGACGTCTAAGGTGAAGCCTTGCTGTGAATTTGCCCATTCATTACGTTATGCATATTGGTTGCCACAAAGATTCATTCATAAGATTAAATCTCATAAAGTGGAGGTGAATTAATGAACAATACATTAATTTGGGCCAGGAAGTTCATTCGTTTACTTTATTATTGAATATCTTGTTCGTGATGGCACATGTGAAAGTTGACATGTTACGCTAGGCTAGCTCTCTTGGTTATAATAAGGATAGAGAAATGAATATGAAATGTGGTGTTTAATCAGATTGCAAGGATGCCTTGCTCAAAGATGGGCATATAGATATTGATAAACTAATACACAATTGCCGCTCCATGTAAACCGCACAGAATTAAGAATGGACTTACACACTACTAACAATTTTTAAGAGGAGGGTTCACTAAATCAGCTAGCAATTCAAAGAGTGTTGAAAATGGTTTTGAGTGTGACTAGAAGTTGTTGAAGAGGTCTAACTCAACCAGCACTT
>JANHAO010020507.1:0-12836 GCA_026873985.1 Saraca asoca | reverse complement strand
CACATCAATGCATTGAAGAACTTATGAAAAATTCATATCGAAATCGAAGTTGCAATCGATTTATGAAACATAGATTTGAAAAATTATTTTACCGAAGGTTAGGAAAATTGCCTACATCAATGTAGTAATTGATTCCAAATCTATGAATAACATATTGCATTTCGATTACCACGCCGATTAATTAGTTGTAACCATATTGAATCGACGCCACAATTGATGCAATAACTAAAAATCAGTTATTCTATTACACACGGTTATAGCAGTTACAAAAGCCCAATTGCTTTCACTATTTAAACCAATTTTCATAGTTTTTCTTCATATTCTATTATGAAAACATCTGAGAAAAAGAGCTAAAAATGTTTTCTCTCTACCTCATTAAGTTTCTGAGATTTAATCAAAAGATTTTGGACCAAAAGTCAGTTGAGTTCATCTTAGATTATTTGAGATTTTCATCTCAAACCAGTGGTATTGTATTTTTCAATCCTTTCTTATTTTTTTTTATTTGAGATTTCTAGGGATTTAGAAATCTGTATAAGTTTAGAAGAGCTTGTTCTAATTCTAGGTTAACAAAAAGCCTATGTAACTTCTTATGTTTGATGTAAATTGGCATTTCAAAAGCTTAGTAAATCCTAATAGTTTTTATTTTAATTGAAAAGGTCTTTTGGTTGACAAAGATCAAGTAGAGTAGACTTAAATTGCAGTTTTAATTCAAGTTAAACCACTTTAAAAATCTATGTCTTCAACTTCTTTTTCTACATTTATATCTTGCTGCTCTTACTGCCAAATTTGTAATTTTTGGCATCTTTACTCTCATTGATTATCAATCTACTATATATCTCAATAAGAAAAGTTAAAGGTGTATATAAATTCCCTAACAAGAAAAAGGCAAGATCTGCTTATTTTTTGCAATTTAATTTATACTGAGACCATTAATTGGTAAGTGTATGCAAGGGGCTACTAGTAGCCATATGGATGAAGAAGAGGTGGAGGAGGCAATGCTAATGGTTCTACTCTTACTACTGAGTCTATAGAAGCTGCTCTGTTCAAGAGCAAATAAGTTACATCTATTGTTACATCTCAGCAACATTGAGTATGAGTTGCTGCATCGCAATAGGTGAAATGCTATTGGAGTGAGATGCAGTGGCTGATACAACCATATCTATGGTGGCCTCAAACCCTAACCTATAAATTTGTTTTTTCTTCATCCCCCTATGGTGTGTACCTATAAATCAAGATTAGATGACTAGGCCACCTCACTAGTCATCTCCTTGGTGCCCTCAATGCCTCCATATGCCTGAGTTTGAGCCAAGTCTTTCTTTCTTTTGTTGAAGTTCTCTTACAAATTTAAGCAAATTAATTATTTGATATTATAAATGCAATATTTTACTACTAAACATATACTATATCTCAAATAACAAAAATGCAAGTTCAGAGAAGCCACTTACATAAGACTATACAACTCTAGATGGACCCACTACACGTCCTTTTGGATGTAGGTACGGTAAAATAAGTTATCCATAGGCGACTCAACCCTAGTCTTAGCTATTTGTATAACATGAAAAATTTTATAAATAGTATAGCTTATGGTATGAATGTGACTACAACATTATAAATGGTATAAATAATGTTGAGTTTAGATAATGTTACCATATGTAGTCTATGCTTTGTTATAGGGATAGATCCACTAGTGTGTAGGGAGAAAACCTGTCCAGCTACATCCAGTGCCCTGCTCCTCTTATTTTACTTGAACTTGGACTTGAATTTAAAGTCCCCCCAATACTTGAGAAGCTCCTTCCACTCTTCATCCTTTATATAGCTAGACTGAGTGGGCCTCTTCTTACACACCTCATCCATAATATCCTTTATTTTGGTGGAACCTTGGTTGAAGTTCTTCCAAATGTCCTTATCATAAGAAAGGTTGCATGTCTAATACTTCTACAATTAAATAACAATGAAAGCATCAAATAATTGGAGAATAATTTAAAAAAGAAAGTTTAATTACAAAGAAAGCATAGGAACTTTAACCCAAACTCTGCATATATCATTTTCTAAATGGGCTTTGAAATACTCTTTCACTTAGGCCATAACCCTTCATAATTTTTCATGATGATGTAGTTTATGGTAGTTATTGACTTGTGGGTCAAGTAGAACACAAACAAATAAAAATAAACATAGTTAAGAAATTAAAAAATAAAGTTCATGTCAAAACAAATATCAAGCATAATGAATACATACCCTATCTTATAAGGCATAATGGTTTCCCTAAGACCTAGTATGGGTACCCCAGGGAGTGGAGGATGTCGCAGGGCAGATGTTATACTTGAAGATGGCGGTGATATCTATGATGGTGCCCCCCATGTATTTGGGACCGCTACTGCTAATGTTGCAACAACACCTATCCAAGTGGCTCCATCTAGACGGGAGTAAGTTGGGGTGTGGGCAAAAAGATGTAGCCAGGAGGAATGATAGTTGGCAAGCTCAAATCAACCATCACTTGGGAGTTATTGCCAAAGGAATCCTGGGGGGAATCTCATCCCTAAGATCATGGTCCTCTACTTCATTCACTCTTACGACCTATCATCTGCAAATATTCACACATAACATAAGGAGAAAACAGTCATATATATATTAAATGAATAAAGTAATTTAGCATTCATGCAGGTAACAAATTAACATATCACACATTGAATGGTAGTATCATTTGTCAGATTACTCCTCAGCATCGTCTTCTTCACCCTCTTTGTCTTCATCTTCATTGACATTGACCTTTTCTTGTAAATTTATTAGCCCATCCACCTCCTCATATCCACCATTTTTGTCATGCAAGGTAATAATTGAATCATTTATTAGAATTAACTGAAGCACATATGACATATGGTCATCTTAATAAGCATATTTTATTGTATGTTTATCATCAACCATTCCACAAGGCTTGGTCTTTATAACAAGACACTAACTTTGCTTATCTCTCTTTATTCATGGATATGGTGCATAATACACTTGTGTTACTTGTTGTGCAATGATGAAGGGAACATACTTGGCATATTGTCTTCTATGTTTAATTTCAAATATGTCATATTAGGGTTGCATTCTCATACCACACCCTAATATAGGATCAAATCACTCACAATAGAAAAATACCACCCTTTTGATTGATAATCCAAGATACTTATGCTATATAATCTCTTTAAGAATGTCATAAAAGTCAACTTCCTGTATTGTGATATTCCATATTCCCTTCACACATACCCCACTATTAATTATTTTTTCCCTTGACTCCCTTGGTGTGTAAAACTTATACTGATTGATAACATACATTGGAAATATTTTGACTACCCATATAGGACCCCAAGCTAAATCCAATAGATATTAATTGACCACTAATGAATACAATTTATACATATTTTATATCCCTTCTATACTTAATCTTTTGTCATGTTTATGTGCTTAATTAGACACTTGTGATTAGTTTTGTGGTTTAGTTAGTTTTTGAGCTTTGTTGAATTAATTCGATAATTTGGCACTATTTCAAATTTTTTTAGGTTTTTAGGTGTATCTTTAGTTTTGGACTTTAATTTATGTCTTTGGAATTTAAGAAAAAGCTCTAAATTTTTCATAGAGTCCAAAGCCCAGTGTAGCTATTTTGGAGATCAAACAAAGTCCATAAGTTGAAATAAAGTGCTATCTTATGACCTGAAATTAGTTTTGGAATTTTCATAATAACTGGAGTTTCATTCCTTATTTTGGTGCAAACTCGAGCTTATAGTATAGCTAAGATCCATCCTCACAACTTTCATGAAGGGTTTAAGTCAAAATACACTATTTTCATTTAGTTACAAGATTATGGACTTAAGTGTTAAATTTTGTTACAGGGTTAGGTTACTTTAAAAGACTGTCTCAATTTTTAGCCCACAAGTTAAGCTAGAAATCAAATTTTTGAGCAAGTTTAAGGTCATTTGAAAGCTAAGTGATGGATATATAATTCATTAAAGGAGAGTAACTTCTAATTATGCCTCCTTCTAACCCTAATCAATAGCCTAAATTCTTTCATTAATTTCATTTTTCTCTACTTTTATGAAGAGGAGAAGCTCTGCTAGGGCAACAACACCAGTGCCTCTTAAGTCTTCTCTCCTTTTTTTTTTTTTTGCTTTTATTTTTACATTAGTATGTAACTGAACTCCTATTTCAATCTAAAGAAAATTTTGCATCAATTCTCTTGTTAATTGTTAAAATTGCTTCTATTATTAATTTATTTCCAATTTGATTCTCTATTTTGATGCCAATTATTGCTTTGGATGATTGATTAAGATGGCCAATTAATTAATTATTCATTATAATTTGCTGCTAGTTAAATTTCAATAGACAATGTTGTTGTTTATGGCTATTTAGCTTAGGTAGTAACAGGGTTTTTGATTTGTTACTGGAGTAAGTCAATTATCCTAGAGAATTAGAGGTAATTAATTGATTTGTTACTGGGGTACATTGATTAATTAGTCTTATTATTTTTAGACCTTAATGCTATTGGTGAAGTAGTTAAGGTGTTGGGCTTCAATCAATTAAACAATAAGGGTTAATCAGGATACTAGGCTTGGTTAGCAAATTTAAAGCAAAATTAGCAAGAATTAGTTAGGTATTAGGCTTAATTAGATTCTTGGCTAAGTAGTTAAAGAAGGAATGAAATGTTTGTGTTAATGATCAATCACAAAATTGATTGCAAAAGTCCTTTAGATTGAAGCTTTTCTTTATTAGATTTCCCTTTTCCTTGCTTCCATTTGCTTGTGTTTATACTACTTGTTTAATTTCAATTTCTAACCAAATAATTACAAAATCCCTCATTTTATACAATCAATGCATAGAAATTAACCACTAGTCTCTATAGTTTTACCTAGACTCATCATTACTATAAGCTTAGGCAGTTTAACATTAGCTTTGCTAGTCCTGACAACGATTAACCATACACTTTAAGGGATTGTGAACCTAAGAATTACACAATATCACATCAAAATTTCATCATACAATTGTAAATAATATCACAAAGGACAAATAATTATTGTTTACACTTACAAAAGAGGGAAACTAAGATGTGAACTGAGCATTGATCATTATTTCTATGTCCTCATCTTGCATATTTGGATACATAATCTTCAACCAATGAACCAACATACTATAAGGAATAACAATTTAGGTAATTAGTATTCTAAATTTGAGCTATAAATCAAAGTTAAAGACATGGAATGATTTACTAAGATAGATACACAAATATTCACTCTTCAAATGGCTCCACTTCTTCACAGTTTAAAAGCACGTGTATTGTGGCTGATTTTAATTCTTCATCATCTAAATATCACTCTTGGCAAAAGCCAAATAGGCATCTTGGAAGATTGAAGATGGAAAGAATATGTTCCAAGGTTGCATCACCACTCTAATAATCATTCTTGCCAACTCTTGTGCTTTGGCATTATACAGCAATGCCAAAGTAATACTAACAAAACTAAGTTATCTCCTCAATCAAATAAGCTTTATAAATACTTCATTCTGATCTAGCTTTATTGCTAGTTTTCTTCTTCAACTTGTTAAGAAATCTCTTAAATGGATACATCTATCCATATTGCACAAGGTCGCTTACCCTTGCTTTGAATGGAAAATGAATGGACAAATGCTCCATTGAGTTGAAAAAACCTGGTGGAAAGATCCATTCAAGCTTGCATATTATCAAGAGAGTATTTTATCTGATCATCATGTAAATAGATTGGCTGAGTTTTTGAAAAATTGATAAATTCTTCGACCCTGTTAAGAAAATCCATCTTATATCCACTACATCCTAGAATAAGTCTATCATACATTCACTTATGGTGTTTTAGAATTTCCATATTCTATTTTTTAAAGTTTACATTCAAATATGTTAAGTCTTCATACATGTCTTCATTTACCTACGTATTTTCTCCTATTTACTAAATATTTTCAAGCATGTAAAAACCATAGAAAAGTTTATCAACATTTCATCCTAACTCCTAAAAAAAAATTGACAAAGTTTTCATAATAGTAACTACATTCATATTTTCAACAACACAAAATTTTAATTTTAATAATTCCATTCACCAAAATGCAAAGCAACAAATATACATAATTGCTAAAGTAATGTCAATAACACTATCAAGTATGTTATCTAACTACTTAATCCTATTCAATCTAATTTAAAATATATATAATTCCTAAATTAAATAATAATTAAAAATATGTACTAACATCAATATTCAAGCAAGAAAATTGCCAAATAGATTCATAGAAAACTCAAGCCCAAAACTACATATATCAAATTAAGAAAAGTTGATTAAATAATGAAAAATATAATAATTCAACAAAAACAATCAATAAAATGCAAAACAAAATATTAAAAATAATTAACCAAGTTAGATTTATGAAAAATACCTCTAAATCACAAGAATCAAGTTAGGAAGGTAAGGAAGAGCTAGTGTGATGGAGGAAGCTAAAAAAAGGAAAATGGTGAAGACAAATTACACAGATGAATCGTGATAGAATTACTTAGTGCCCATTTTCAAACAAAAGTTTTAATGAAATTTATTGTATGACAGATTTTTTATGGATTTTTTAAATATTTCTGACAAATTTTTCAACAAATTGCTGTGGTCGATAACTAACAACCTTTTCAATATTGATCACTTTTTTTGACAAACAATTCTCTTAGAAATAGTAAATTTTTTTGTAATGTGCTATTTCACTAAACTATCATAACAATTACAAATTATGAAGTTTTTGCTAAACAATTATAGATTATAAAGTTATTGCCCTATGAAAGCTCCTCCCTCTTTACAAAGTTAGAGAAAAAATAAAATCCCCCTCTCAATGTTGCAATTAGGTTTTTCTATTAGCTCTCTTCTTCTTTACTAGGCTGCTAAATTAGGTCAAATAGGGGCACAATTGAACTTTGGTGTCTTCAAGAAAGTTGTAACCCTACTTCTTAACAATCCAATGACCTAGACCCTACCCAAAAGGGAGGTTTTCAACCCAATTTATGTGTCAAAATCTGAAATAGGCTCTAAAGAGCATACTAACCCCATAAAAAATTTTGCCTTTGAGCTTCATAGCCTTGTAAATCCTTTAAAATCGCATAGTTTCATCTTGAATCCTTCATGAAAGTTATAGATATAGATCTTAGCTATCCAATAGGCTTAGGTTTGCATTGTTTGAAGGACTAAAGCTCCATATATAATAAAATATCATAACTAATTTAGGATCAGTGAGTCAACACTCTGTTTCAACTTCTAGGCTGATTTGACCCACTAAACATTTGAACTAGGCTTGAAACTCTTTATAACAATTGTGAGCCTTTCTCTTAGTTTTTTTTAATAATATAAGATTCAACCTAATCAAAGGTCTAAAACTCTAGATATAATTAAAAGTCTAAAATAGTATCAAATTACTAAATTAATCCAAATTAGTCTCAAATCTGATCAAATCATGAAACCAATCACAAGTACTCAAGTTTGCACAAAATCATAACAAAAATCCAAATGTAACAGAGGTGTAAAATATGTAAATATTGCACTTATCACTAAAGTTTCTCCTAGTTTCATCATATATATACCATAATACTCATCACCTCTATCAGAATTGACATACTCAATCTTCTTTTCTAGTTTGAGCTTAATAGCAACCTTGAATGTCTTGAAGGCATTCAATGATTCAGATTTCTCACTCATTAACTCTATCCATCTAATTTAGAATAGTCATCAATAAAGGTAATGAAGTATTTTAAACCACTCATTACACTAGGTGTAATTGGCCTACTAATGTTGGTGTGGATTAATTCAAGAACATTCTATTTTTTGCTTCTCTTTCCCTTTCTAGCTCTAGTAGGGAGCCTTCCCTTCACGCAATTCATATATCAAAATTTGAGAATTCAAGATCATGAAGAACTCCTTCTTTCATTAGACCTTGCATCCTTTATGGATATCTACCTTAGGAGTCTATGTCATAACATTAAGGATCTCTCATCAATTCTGCCCCTCTTTTTTTTCTAGTAACAATATTAACTGAATTGGCAAAAACCAGGTTCTAAATTTATTTTATACAATCCATCACATAATAAACCAAAGCCAACAATAGAAGAATCATAAAGAAATTTGAATTTTTCATTTCCAGAGTGGCAAAAATATCCATCGTGGTCTAAAGCAACAACAAAAATTCAATTCCTTCTCATGGAATGTATATAAATAGTGACTTTTACATTAAAACATGACCAAAAGATAAAAATAAAGAGATAACTCCAATATGCTCTACTTACACTTTGACACTGTTTCCAAGCCTGACTATTAGCTCTTCATCACTTGGTCTCCTCAGATTTTTAAGTGCCTACAATGAATTTATCATGTAAATCATAGCACTAGTATCCAACCACCAAGTTTTTGATAATACATCAATTGCATTTGATTTAAAACACACTAGAGCTAGAGTGTACCTTTCTTCTTCTTTTCAAGTCGCTTCTTATACTTGAAATAGTCTAACTTCTTATGTCCATAATCTATAATTTCCCTTAAATTGAGACTTCTTGGACTTGTAGCATTGTTCACCCATTTCAATCTTTTTTTTCTTATAAGTGGATTTCATCCTTCTGATGTCCTTTTATTCCTTATTTTGAAATGGACCTTGGGAAACAAAAATAACTACTTGAATGTTTCCCTTCTTCATGTCCTCTTCAACCTGACTAACAATGGAGACTAATTCATTGATAGTCTACTCACCCTGCTAAGTATCATCAAATGTCTTCAAGACATCGTACTGAGCAAGTAAAGATTTTAATGCATGCCAAATTAGAAAACTATCTCCCGAGTCAACTTGCATGCTTTTCAATTTGTTCTAATAGTTAACTAATTTAGAATATGCTTACATACTCCACCAACACCATCATAAGTTGTCTTTCCAAGCAGTGAAAGATAATGTCCTTTCAGCTTTATCAAACTTTATGTAATTTTTGGTAATGGAATTGAGAAAAGCCTTAACTTTTAGAGATTTAGAAACACTTTGTCTAATGATCTTATTCATTGTGTACTTCATGACCATTAGACACACTCTGTTTAAGTGTACCCACTTCTCATGTTAGGCCCTTTGTCCAATTGTGAAATTTGCATTAATAATAGGCTCATCTTTTCTCAATACTAGGTCCGAATTTGTGATTGCCAAATAAAGTTTCAATGCCTTGGCAAAATCCTCATAGTTTATCCTATTCAATGTTTTGACCAAAGTCAATGGCATAGGTAAAGAAGTTAAGGAAAATCATTTATGAAATTAATCATAAATACACATATAACACATGTAAAACTTGATCATGCTTGAATTTTTCTCATTAAACACTAACTATGTAATCGTCTACAGTATTATACCATAAAACATAACACAAATAGCGCATTTAAGGTTTTATAATACAGTATAAGAATTAATATTAAATTCTTAGAACCTAACATTGATAGGCTATTTAAATTTTAATAGCATAACATTTAATCCCCAACACTCATATTATCACCAATAAAACTATATTAGTAATACTACACCGATAGGATATAAATATTATTAATATAGCACTCCCCTTAATAGATCTAAACAATTTTATTTATCAAAATTTTATGTAATTAGGCCCACGATATGTGAGCATACAATTACACAAAATTCCATGACATAATATGAATAAACATGATTCCTACATAATTACAACTTTATGAATATAAACATGTAAAATTCATTTAATAACCAAAAAACATCATAAAATACTAGAAAAATTTTATATTGCAATTTAACATGTAGGAATCACACAACAAAATTTTTGAGCCCAAAAAAATGTCAAATTAATACTTAAATAAATTAGAAAAGAATTAAATAAATAATTTCTATTTCTAGAAAAATCTAAAAAAAAACCTTAAAATATAAGCTCAGAGAGTGGAGTTGAACACCACTAGAATCATTGCAAATGGAGGCCAAGAGCATGGCATATGGCCCACACACACCACCTGCATGCGTGACATCACAAGTTGGCCTTGCACCATATCAATATGCAAATGTACTCTATTTGACACAAAACTTGGTGGATAAATCAAGCTTTGTACAGAGGTCTTGTAGCAAAAATTTGGAAGGAACCCGACTTGTGTATTATTTTTCCATTTTATACCTGTTTTAGGTTATTTATGTAATTTTACCTAAGTTAACTTGTCTGGTGCAAGTACATAAGTACAAGGCTATGATCCTTAACTTTTTGCTTCATGTTGATATAAGATGGCACATAAAATCCTTCCTAACCTATGAGAAAAGGCCTTATGTCAACTTATAAAAACTATGTCTACACTTGTCATTAGGCATTTGGCTCAAAGTGCTTTTTGGAAAGGAAGGCCCAATGACCTTTAGTGGGCATTATGGCACTAGTCTAGGTTGAAATGTGTGGCTTGGTACCTTCCTACACACTCTAAGCTATATAATGAGGCTTAATATGAATGAAAGAAGTAGTCCCTCGTTAATTTAAGTTGTGACATATTTTATCCACAGTTAGCCACATTTATCAGTATTTTTCCACATTGCATTAGTTGCATATTTGGTGCCATTTTGTGTTTGTCTTTTAATTGCTTTATGCTATGTGTGTGCTATCATTACCCCTACTTGTACATGTATTGTTTACCTTGATTGTTTATCTTCTGTTGTACTCTTTAATGCTTTTTCACTTGATATATATATCCTTTAGTGTCACTTTGGTTTTGCTTTGAATTTGTTGCTGAGATTAAAGACCCACTGCAATCATGTCAAACATCATCTGTATGTAAACATTATGTCTCTTTAAACATCACTCGAACTAGAAAGTGGGTTGGCGCAAATGGAAGAGATGTTCAAAGCCATTAAAGATATGCAAAAAATGATATCCTTGAGCTTGTTGAAAAGGCAAAAGAATGGGAGTCAGTTACTAATCAGGTAGCTACTATGGAGTCTTATTTGGGACCGGATCAAGAAGCCTCACGTGCTAATGCAAAATGCAACTGAGGGGACACCATTAGAGATTTAAAGGCCAAGTTGGCTAATGTAAAGGCCCAGTTGAGGTTTATCACTCGAGTTGTAGGGAACCAAGGCTGTAACCATATGGCACAAGAAAATGAGCATATGCCTCGCTCCTATAGTGTGGGCAAGACACCAAAGAGTTGGAGAATTTCCTCTTTAACATGGAATAGTAATTTTGGGCTATGATACTAGATTCTAAAGAGGCCATGGTGATAACAACAACCATATAGCTAATTAGTGATACTAAACATTGGTGAAAGACTAAATATAAAGAGATCACGATGGGCCATTACACCATTAACTCTTAGGAATATTTGACAAGAGAATTGAAGTTGTAATTCTTCTTAAAAAAATGTAAAGTATATGGCAAGGCACCATTTGCGAGATTCAAAACAAATTAGTGCTATTCAAGAATATGTGAAAAAAATTTCAATGACATTTAAGACATGTCTAAAAGGATAAAATGTTTTTTTTTTCTTAAAGGCCTCAAACCATAGGTAAGAACTAAGCTCTTGAGACAGCAAGGTAGGAATTGCCTGTTGTTGGTTTTCCTCGGAGCTCAAATCAGAAAAATCAAAATTTTTTCTAAAACCCTAACCAGGCAATACCCTAGATCTCATTGGATAAGAGTGTTACAATACAAATAAATTATAGATTTGAGAGGCTCAACCAACCTTTGGCCAAGCTTATCAGCGGATTCAGCTTCGATCTCCATCGAAGAATCTATCCACTCGTCCCGATCTCTACCAGTTACTCAGGCCAGAAAACACTTGTAAATGACCTTAATCTTCACCCAAGTGCTAGCCCGGAGAAGAAGATCAATTTTTCAGCTTCAAAAGCCAAAATTGGACCAATCTAAAACCCTAGCAGAGCTCGGGTATACCCTATTTTCCCTTCTCCTCTCTTCTACGTTCAAAATGTAGCCTTGGTCAGAAAAAGGTTAAGCCAAACAACATGTCGTTTGGCCAACAATCAAAAGCCAAAATGACATGTTGTTTTGCTTCACTGGCCAGCAATTAGAAGCCAAAATGACGTGTCATTTTGCTTCAATGAAAAATCATTTTTCAGTTCTTACAATTTCAACAAATTACAATCATAATTTCAATAAATTATAATTTAGTCCCTATAATTTTAACAAATTACAATTTGATCCCTGGATATCTAATATATCCAAATTGCAGCTATAACTCATTTTTTATTTTGCGTGTGACCTGGTAGGCCCCCAAAATGTTGGCAAAAGTCCAAAATACCCTTAAAACCATTTGAAGGCATATAAAATTAATCTATTAATTTCTCCAAATTAATCACTTGTGGACTTTAAGTTATAAGTAGACTCTAGCAAGCCATTATAGCTACCCAAATTTCAGCGGGAGTCATCAATGGTGACAAGCCTGTCTATAGATGATCTCAATACATGATTGAATCCTTTTATTACCTATATCTGGATTAGTCAAAGGTATGGATAAACGTCAACCTTTATAACTAATCATAGTTTCTTAACTCTGTGAATTATTTGACTCAAATGAATCCAAGCACTCAAATCTAATTTAAGTCTCGATTCAACCTTGCGCAAGGATAATTAGCCAAACTAATTCGTTGAGCGGCCTCAGGTATCACTCTAAAAAGTGGTAATGAATCCTCTTTTTATTAGACAATATCTAATTGCATTTTTAGAAATACCCAACTTAAGTCTTTATCATTCCTCATGAATAGAGTCACTTTTGACTTAGTCAAAGTATAACCTTCCATGCAAAAGATATCCCTCAATCTCAAGTCAAAGGATT
>JANHAO010020506.1:0-12826 GCA_026873985.1 Saraca asoca | reverse complement strand
CTTCTAATGTGATTATCAAGATCTCAATAATCATTTCAATATCTAACTAAAATGAATCCATTCATATCAGATATTGCAGTAAAAATCAAGAGAAAAGGAAGAGAAATAACAAGCAAATGAAGAACAAACCAGAATCCTAACATTGAAGTTCAAGTAGCATCTGGTTGGTTACAAGTTTACCCCTCCATGGGGGCTGGAAATAAAATAAAAAATACAAAGAAAAGGGGAGAGAAAAATCTTGCTCTCTGCCCCTGAAAAACTGAAGTAAAACTTAGAGAAAAAATGAAGAAAACCTTTAGCCAAAATGGCTTTTTCGGGTTCAAGAAGGAGGAGGCAGAAAAGCTAATTTTGCAGGTTACTTTCTGCCACTTGTCGCCTTGTCTGCCACTTGCATGTTTGGTGGCTCAAAGCAGCTGCATTCCCACCCTTTTCCTTCTTCTTTTGTGTCTCCATCTGGCTGAAGTCGGGTTGGAGCAAAGGAGTGTGCAATGGGCTTTGGATCCATATTATTTTCGAGCATTTAAAAGCCATTATGCATCAGCCCAGCTTCTACAGATCTACCTCCGATTTGTAGCCAATATTGGACGCACATATTGACATTTTTAGCTCAGGAAGTCTTGATGAAAGTTTTGTAATTATGTCTTAGCTTCCATTTGGGATTAATTTCAGCTCATTGTGATCTCTACATCTCAAGTTATGGTCTGCTGAAGCCATGGAGGTCGGGCTCCTCAGGAGATAGAATTCTGCAGTAACTACAGTAACTTCATCTACAATTTCAGATAACCAAATGATGGATTCAGCTCTTTTAGTCTTCATGATATTTTTAGATCTATCTCTTATATTTCCTACAAGACAAGAATCACATCAATTGGATAATTATAGCTCAATTTATGCAAGAATTACAGAAACTGCTCAATTTGGCCTAAAGTGCAGAAATTTGTATAATGTTGCCAATTGACTCCAAATGATAGAAATACTTTAACACAGCTGAAATTATGCAATTTTGGCTCTTAAAATGCTAAGCATGAGGACAAATAAATGTGTCAAATCTTATGTTATCACAACCCAAGCATAAAGCCTGTTCAGCAGAAGAAAATAAATCATAGGCTAGAGAGGCAGAAAGTGATAAAGAAGGAGGTAGAAAAACTATTAAGTGTAGAGTTCATTAGGGAAGTTCCACACACTACCTGGTTGGCAAATGTGGTCTTGGTAAAGAAAGCTTCAAGAGGGTGGCAAATCTGTGTACACTTCACTTATCTTAACAAAGCTTGCCCCAAGGACTTGTACCCACTTCTGAATATTGATCAGCTGGTGGATAGTGTTGCTAGCTTCAAAATTTTGAGTTTTGGATATGCTTTTTTAGGATACAATCAGTTGAGAATGCATCTTAAAGAGAGAGCAAAATAATAGTCATCACTAACCAAGGAACATTCTATTATAAGGTCATGTAGTTTAGTTAAAAAAATGCAGGGGCAACCTATTAAAGAATAATGAATAAGGTTTCTGCAAATCAAATTAGAAGAAACATGGAAGTCTATATGAACGACATGATTGTTAAGTCAAGAAGTTCATATCAACATTAGAAGGATTTGAGGGAAACCTTTGAGACTTTAAGGAAGTTTCATATAAGGCTAAACGTTTGGGGTAAAGGCTAGTAAATCTTAGGTTTCATGATTACAAAGTGAGGTATTAATGCTAACTTGTCCAAATGCCAAGCTATAATCAACATGAGAAGCCCAACAACAGTGAAGGAGGTACAAGTGCTTAATGAAAGGATCGTGACCCTAGCATATTTCATGTCCAGGTCAGTTAACAAACATGATTCTTTCTTTAAATTGTTTAAAAATATTAAAAACTTTGAATGGACTGACAAATGTGAACAAGCCTTCCAAGAGTTAAAAGCATATCTGGCCACACCACCCATACCTACTCGGCTGGAGCCAGAGGAAGCATTGTTCATATACTTAGCAACAACAGCAGAAGCACTGAGTTCGATCCTTGTTCAAGAAACTAAGGAGGAGCAAAAACCCATATACTTTATGAGTTATACACTATATGGTGATGAGATGAGGTATCAGAAGATAGAGAAATTGGTCTTCACTTTACTGACAAGGTCTTATTTTCAATGCCATCAAGTTGTTATTCGAACAAATGCTCCAGTGTGGCAAGTTTTACAAAAGCTTGACTTGGCTAGATGATTGGTCACTTAGTCAGTAGAGCTGTCTAAATATGGACTCTTTTATGAAGCAAGGAAGATAGTTAAGGCACAGATAGTGGCAGACTTTATGGTTGAGCTAGCAAAGATAGAAAAGTTTAGGGTTAATGGTCCGGCCTGGACTCTATACGTTGATAGCTTGTCGAATGGTAAAGGTAGTAGAATGGGGTAATCTTAGAGGGACCCACAAACTTAGTTTGTTGAAATTCGATTTCAAAGCAATGAATAACCAAGTAAAGTATGAAGCGTTAATAATAGGGCTAAAGTTGGCTAGGAAAGTTAGGGCATAATCTCTAAAAATCTTGAATGATTCTCAATTAGTAATTGTTCAAGTCAAGAGGGATTACAAAGTAAAGAAGCTAACATTAGCAAAATACACAAATGTTGCTAAGGCTTTGTTGAAAGAATTCAAATTTAAGCTAGTAAGGATCTCAAGGGAAGAGAATGATTGTGTGGATGCATTGGCCAAGTTGGCTAGCACTAAAGCAGCAGTAAATAATAGAATGGTAATCCATGAGACCTTGCAAGCTCTTTGTACAGATGAATATGCATAGAACAAGAATCATTTTGGCTAACTCTGATAGTAAAGGTCTCAGAAGAAAGGCAGTTGCCAAAATAAAAATAAAAAGGAAGTCAAAAAGTTCAAACGAAGAGTAGCACACTTTTTTGTGGAAGAAGAGTAGTTGCATAAGAAGAGTTTCTCTCTTCTAGCATTATGATGTCTTTGGCCGAGCAAAGCTAATTATGTTTTGAGGGAGATTCACAAAGGCATTTATAGGTCTCATATGGCAGGAATGGCAGTTGCACTAAAGGCCATTAGGTTGAGGTATTTTTGGCCAAAAATGAAACAAGAAGCTTTGAAATTAGTACAAAGTTGTGAAAAGTGCTAGACATTTGCAATAGTTCAGAAGTAGCCAATCATTGAGTAGATGTCCATCTTCACTCCATGGCCATTCGACTAGTGGGGCATTGATTTGCTAAGACCTTTCCTAATAGCTCTTGGCCAACCAAAGTACGTGGTGCTGGCAGTCTTCTACTTTAGCAAATGGATAGAAACAGAACCCCTTGCAACTATAACCTCAAATAATGTAAAAAAAAAATTATTTAAAAAAACATCATCTGCAAGTAAAATTTTTGAAGTTATAAGTTTCATTATAAGAAGCTTGACAATGGTGCCTTTCAAGTGTAGCCACCCAGCCACAATTATATCAAATAAGAGGAAACAATTTGCTAGCGGTGACTTCAAAGATTTTTGTTAAAGTTATATTCCTCTTTTCATATCTTATATGAAAGTACAAAGTTTCATATGCTTTGAATTGAAGGTTGGTAATCAAGCAAAGGTTCACTTCTATTAAACATCCTTAGTCGAATGGATGAGCTGAAGCTAAACTAGCAAGCAAGATCATTCTAGATGGACTATGCAAAAGGCTACATGAAGCTAAGGGAAGATGGACTGGAGAATTACCAAGTGTTTAGTGGTCATGCAGAATCATTATGCACTCAGCTACTGGTGAAACTCCTTTTAGGCTCACTTACGAAAGAGAAGCTATGCTCTCAGTTGAATTAGGATAGTGTTTTGAAATAAGGGAATGGTACGAATAGTAGAAAAATAAAGAGAGAAGAAGGGAAAAACTAGATATGCTAGTTGAAACAAAAGGAGTAGCTCAATCATGAAATGAACGCTATAAAGCAAAGATTGCTAAAGTTACGAACAAAAGAGTAAAAAGCAGAACCTTCATAAAAAGGAGACTTGGTCCTATGAATGGTAGATAGCCCAAGAAAATTATAAAATGAAGGAAAGTTAGTCGCCACATGAAAAGGGCTATTCAAAGTGCAAGAAAGCCTTCTCAATGGTGCCTAATGCCTAGAAACCACATAAGGGAAACCTATTCCCCAGATATACAATGTTACACATTTGAAATGGTATTATATACAAGTTTAGCTTCCTGAGCAGTATTTAATGTATCTAATAATGGAAGAATAAAGAAAAACTACATTTTATATGACTAAAAAATATAAGTAGATCCCTTGATCCGAGCAAACCCCTAGTATAATCAAAAATTGAGACAAACCCCTAGTATAAGCAGAAATTTGAGCAGATCCCTCAGTCCAGACAAACTCCTAATATAAACAAAAATCTGAACAAATCTCTCAGTCTAGGCGGATCCCCCAATATGGCTTGAAAGTGTAGAAATGTCTTATGGCAATAACAAATGCGCTAAGTTCAACTCCTCAAAAGGACGCTCGAACGTGTGTAAAAGCAAATTATCAAATAAATCTTAGAACTTGCAAAGGTATGCAAAGAACAACATTCAGTAAACATACGAGTTTATGGCTACTCAAATGGGCAAAGAAGGTCAAGATGTGTGTAGTCAATCAAAAAACAAAAAATGGTCATATAGCCACATGGCAATCTTCACGTAGAAGAGCAATAATAATAAAAGTATAGAAGAAAGTTTCGAGTGAAAAACAATAAAAGCATGATCGTTTAGTAGGTGCAATGGCCTGATGGAGGCTTATCCTAGCAAAAATATTGTAATAAAGCAATTAACAGAATGAATCGGTTTGTTGAAAGCCTAAGTTGAAATGCAAGAATGTGAAAACAAGGCAAATTCATTAATTTTGCCAAAAGTCGCAAGTTTATCAAAAAAAAAGACAAATCTGCTATTTAGCCAATGTTTGCAACACTTCCTTCAATGTTTTGTCCTACTGAAGCTTGGACAAATCTAGAGTGATGCCTAGGTTAAAGTGTTGGATTTGGTTGATAGTGCTAGTAAAACCCAGTTGCAACATTGGAAAGCTAAGGTCTTTGGCCTCCTGTATTGTTGCTATAAGTTCTTTCTTAAGCAGCCTCGCAGTCTACTCAAGCTTGTAGTTTGGCTTCTAGTTTCTTCACCAAATTGTCGCTCTTCTATGATAGAGTATTCCATTCGATAGCCAAGGCCTCACTTTAGTGAGACAAAGCATCCCACTCCTTCACTAATTTGGCTATACGATTAGTCAGATTAGCAATGCTTTTGTCTCAATTGACCACCTCCCACGACTTGGTCTCCAAGTTTTTTTTGTAATTCCTCCACAATAGTGGAGTCAGTCTTCACCAACTCCCTTTCATTCAAAGCAAAAGACAGAACGATAGCCAGTAGGTTGGCAAGAGAGCGGGCCATCTGAACAACAGAAGCTTTCAACATATGTAATGGGACATAGAATTCCTCGGCATGATTATGGACAAGTGGGAGAAGCAACTGATTGCATAAAAACATGCTATAGTTAGCATCTTTATACCATAGGTTATCTATGGCATTGAAACCTAAACTACTCCCTTCAAGAGCATTGATCGGCAATAGCTTCTTCCACTTAGCCACCTTGATTTTTTTTTGCATGAGGGGTAGCAATGTCGATTAGCTCGGCTCCTTGCCTTTACCTTTATTTGGTTCTTTAAAGAAAGTTTTACATTTCCTCATGGATAGTATTCGTAGCAGCAAGTCGACTGGTGGAAGGAGATCTGCAAGCAACCTGGCTAGTGGTGCCAACTTAATTTGGGTAGTGGATGGCACAATGGGCTCCTCCTTGGATAAGCTCAGGCATATCTCTACCATCTATTTTAAATCCATTTTGGGCGGAGAATTTCTATCCTCAAACTATTCAACCAATAGTCTAAAAATAAAATAAGAAGTTAGCAAAGTGAAATAAGCAAGTAATGAGTGTTATGGTAAGTCATATACGAAGAATGGCTTGGACATCGAACGGTCCCAATGTCAGAAGATGGATCACAAGATCCTGCTCGATGATCAAAAGATCTTCAAAGGCATGGCCTAGTGATGGTTTCGAAGATTCAGTCCACCTGATAGAGTAAATTGGCTCTCCATCTTAAAGGAAGAAAGGGTGAAATCCTTTAGTAGCCCGAACCTTGAAAAAGAAATGCTTCCAAGTGTGAACACTAGTAAGCATATTCTAGAATCACTCAATTTGGACATTGAAAGAAGTGCACCTAACCCCTAGTCTTTTGCCTCGTATAGGAAAAGAAAAAGAAAAAAGACCTGATAGTTAATGTGAGTTGACTACGAGCACTCAATACTTCAAAGCAGGTGAGAAAAGCCCAAGCATTCTAGGTTAGTTAAGAGGGGAAGACATCCACGATGCGAAGAACACTTTGTTGGAAAGTGGTAAAAGAGGGCAAACATGAAGTCAATCAACTACATCCTTGTAAAACATCAAAAAAAGAAAAAGTGTCATAGCTATAGACCCATTATTCTTCCAGGGTGGACTTAAAGAAAATACCTTTGATAGAATCTTTCAAGATGTGGATTTTCTCCAGCTCTTGGATTATGTCCAAATCTCACCATTTAGCAGAAGCGGTTATAGACTTCATGTCAGAGTGGATATCCCTAAGACTATCTAGGGTGGTGTCTATAATGTGAGCCCATTTGTTTCCTTGCTCATTATGGGACCAATCGATCATGATGGATCGAAGAGGAATGGTAAAGTTGAAAATGATCTTTTCAAAGGAGTATTCACTAAGGTTCGAAGAAGAGTTAGAGTCTGATGACAAGTCGATAGAGTCACATGATCTACTAGAAATAAAGAGAAAAAACACAATTGTGAAGCCCTCCTTCAAAAGAAAACAAATGAAAAAGTGATTGAGAAGGTCAAAATAAGTAGGAAAGATGATTGAATGCGAAGGGTTGAATGAAAACCCAAGTTCCAAGGAAAAAAGTCAAAGAAGGAAAGTAAGGGCATCAGTCTCTCTGGTGTAGCCTAGGTTAAGGCACAAGAACAAGGCACATATGCCAAGTAAGAATGTAGGATATGAGTTGTCATATTTGGTGCATATACAAAAGGAAAAAAATGTAGAAAATTAAAATGCAATAATGCAAAAGAAGTAAAAAAGGAGGAAAGTACCTACAAAGGTGAGAAGACACGGCCAGAAGTAGCAAGACTGGTTAGCGGAACCTCCAAAGCCTGAGGCCAGAACAGGGCGGGAGCAATGCAACAATGGTGTTCCAACAGGAAAGTGAAAAGCAAAGCATAAAGTAAGAAGGCACTGAAGATGTGTAGCCAGTTTCTACAGAGGAGTAGATGCAAATCCAATGGCCAGAAATGATTAGGATCAACGGCCCAGATGATGATCCATGTCACCGAAGTGATTGTTGCGGGTCTCGAGCCTTCTTGAGACAATAAACCATTATTACTGACATTTAAGACAAGTGCAGTATAGGTAGCAGCTAGCATGGGAAAATAGAGGGATTTATGGTAAAGTCAAATGAGCATTCCCCAAGCAGGAAGGGGCAAATGACACAGCTTAAAACATACTAGTTCACAATTGATTGACTGATGGCCAATCGACTAATGATTGGCGAAGTCAATGCGACCTAAATCACCCCTATCAATTGACTACTCCCATAGTTGAACGGCTTAGAATATGTCAAGGAATAACCACGTGAACCAAATCGTCTTATTAGATTGACGACAAAAAACGTGATTAGACTAGTACAAACAACGTGACAGCGCCAACTATTATTACTGATAATAAACGTGACTATTGCGGGTCTCAAGATTTCTTGAGACAATAAACCATTATTACTAACATTTAAGACAGGTGCAGTATAGGTAGCAACTGGCATGGGAAAACGGAGGGATTTGTGGTAAAGTCGAATGAGCATTCCCCAAGCAAGAATGGGCAAATGACACAGCTCAAAACATACTGGTTCACAATCTATCGACTGATGGTCAATCAACTAATGATTGGCGAAGTCAGTGCGACCTAGATCGCCCCTGTCGATTGACTACTCCCATAGTCGAACGGCTTAGAATATGTCAAGGAATAACCACGTGAACCAAATCGTCTTACTAGATTGATGACAAAAAACATGATTAGACTAGTACAAACAACATGACAGCGCCAACTACTTAGTGAAATTCCTGCATGCATCCCTAATGCATTGAAGACACGTGGTCACACACTATTCACTCAAAGGCACACCAATTGGTGTGCTTGACACCTATATATATATATATATATATACCACCCGATATTTACTTTTTAGATTATCTTGTTTTGCATTACTCAAAACTCTACTCAAATAGTGGCTTAACCATCAGAATATGTTCGACGGATCACTTCTATCATATATGACTAACTTTCTGTGTTTGCAAGTTCTCGGATCTTCAGACTTTTACCCACCATTCAGCTTCAATATTATGAAGAATTTCATAGTCTAAAATGAATTTTAAAATAATAAAGGAAAAAAAATGATGATTTATGAACTCCATGATTATCAAGAGATAAAGAAAGTAAGTTGTAAAAAACACTTGTATAGGAGTCAGAGATATTTACACTTTATGTGACCTAAAATCTCAGGCCAAAATATAAAAGGTCATATCACATCATTGGGGCCAGTCCACTCCGTAGATGTATAGCACAAATCTAACAAGGTGTGAAGCATCAGATTTTAATTTTGGAAATGGCGAACCTCTTTTAAAAATCATACATTGGATTTGATTAACATAAAATTGTATGTATCTATAACAAATAAGTCCGAAAGTCCTTGTCGTTAGATAGTTTACCTTCATTTTGTTTCTCATTTGGTTTCATTTTGTACCCATACAATTTTTGAAGTTTGATTCATATTTCTTTCTCATGTATTTTTCCTATGATAATTCTACATAACTTCAATAATCCCACCAGTAAAAAAATTCTTATTTTTAAAAGTAAAGAACAGTCCCACTCAAATGATGAAGTAAGGCTGCCAAAGAGTCTGCAATGAAAGTTTAGATGAAAGATAGTTAAAATCTCTCCGATCTTCAAATTGGTTTTTACAATAAACAGTAAAAAGTGTAAAATATTTAATTAAGGATAAAGTGAGCATAACTCCATGTATTTATGGAGACTGGAGAGACCATAGGACTGAATGAGTGGGACAGTGTGGTCATAAAAGAACTTTGTCACGTGATCTTCACAGCGGCCAGCGGGCTGTGACCTTTATTCCAAGGTACCGACAACACCTCTATGGACACGTGTGTATTCACACGTGCGACACGTGTGTAGTATGCTAGTCCGATTGTCCAATATTTATCGAAAGGCACAACAATTCAGTCACAGATTTTCTTTGTCGTCTTACGTTTTATTTTTTTTTTAATTTTCTCAGCAGTTTCACTATTTTATTTTAGATAAAACACAATGAACTATGTTTTCAAATGCACTTATGTCCTAAACTTTCACTTAATCTCCCTAAAGGTTTAATTAAAATGACATTGTTTTCTTTGATTTTAGTTTTAATAAGAATTTATTTATTATAAGTTCTCCTATCAATTTTGATCATGTTTTAACTTATTTTTTGTAATTGAAGAAGTTAGGTCATAAAATTTAATTCTCTTAATTCAAATCAAACAGAATAAAATGAGTCAAAATTTGTAGAAAATTATAAAAAAAAAAGCACAAATAAAAAAAATCAGCAAAGTTGCATTCAAGAGTTTATAATTAACTCTTAGATTTCATATGAAACTAAACAAAATTAAAAGTCACCAATTTTTTTATCCTCTCAAAAAATAAAAAATAAAAAACTTACTCCCTTAATAGAAAGAAAAACTTCTTCGTTCCATGAATGGAAATTGCTCGTTGAGATTATTCTCAAATCGTCATAAAAAAATTCTTACATAAATCGTCTTTTAATTAAATTATATTAGTGATAAAGATTGGTCACTTAACTAAAATGAAAAACAAGCATAATAAAAAAAAAATGGTTAAAATCCTAAAATTTTTATCATGAAAAATATTTTATTTGATATTAATAATTAAATTAAAATTTTAGGAAAACTTAAATGTCAAGTTTTAAAGTTGAAAAAGAAAGTTAATTTAGAAATATAGTTCAGAGAGTATAATATATTTTATCCTTTACTTTTTATTCATGATGTCAAAACATAACTCACCAAATCAATTTTAAATTTACTCTCAAGAAGATTTTTTTTCCTTAAAAAGATGAGAAATTCATCTACACAACATTTAATTGCTTAATTTTGACTTCATGTAGATAAATATAAGAGTGCTTTATTGTCAAGCCCTCAACCTTGGCCCCGATCATGGCAGCAGATCATTTCTAGCCCTCAATGATCAGATAAGCCTCCCAAGTTGAAAGTTAGGCCAAGCATCCCATACCTTATGTGAAAAATATTATCACTTTCATAAAATATAATTATCAAATTACATTTATCCAAAAGATATGCATGTCAAGAACCTCATCATGGCCCTAGTATGTTGCTAATAGTCCACTTAAAATAAATATCGTTTACATAAAAATATGGGTGCAATGCAATTCATAAAATACTCAAAATCAAAATATAAAACAATTTTATGAATTATTCAAATTTTCTTTCTTTTTCATAATCAAACTTATGTCAAAAAACTGTTTATAAAACCAATCAATTCCTTTTGAAATTAACTTTTCTGTAAAACATGTTTTGTAAATACTAGGAACTCATTTGCGTCAACTCCGCTAGACATACATAATAAGTACACGGTTTAGAGAAGGATCAACTCCATGATTCAATCAAATCATATATCTGAGGTCCTCATTAACCTCACCAATGTAACAATCGTCTGAGGTCCTCTCTCTGCTGATCTATCTGTTGAGATCAGAACATGCACAGCAGAAAAATAAAATGTAAAAATGTAAGAAGAGTAAACATAAGAATTTTACGTGGAAAATCCTCTTTAGTTTTAGAGGGAAAAATCATGAGACAGACTCCGAAAAATATTCACTATATGTGATAAAACTGATACAAGAATTATTGGTGTATCTCTCTCTCACATACTCAATATTCTCACTCCAGGATTTATACTCGATCCTCATAATTTTATCACTCCAGTACTCTCAATTTAGAGTACTATATTTTTCTCATACACTATCCAGTGTGATACCCACAACTCACTATATTTCTCTCACAATAAGACACAAGCATTTACTTTGTATTTGCCTTCTCCAAGTTATGTTTTTCTTCTCTGCTAATGCTCTCTATTTATAGAGAAGCAATTAACAATTTGTCAAAGAAAGATGAGCTCAAAAAACTGCTAAAGGATTCGGTATCATTGGTTTGGTTTGATTTTTCTTTCACAACCACATTTGTTGACTTTCAGTTGTCAACAAATGCAGCACAACCACATTTGTTGATGACTTTAAGCTGTCAACAAATGCAGACACTGAAAAATGGGCTGGACTTTAACACTATCGAGCCTATAAAAGGCCTCAGGTATGCCATCTCGAAGATCTTAGATGGTATTATGCTCCTTTTCTCTCAAATGACGACTTAAATATTGGAGAAGTTACAATAGAGACCCCTACTATGGCAATTCTAGATTTTGTATTTCATCACAGAAACTGATTCTTGCCACACTCCGATCATCTGAGAAGCAAAGCATTTAGCAACTTCTTAGAAATATAAAATTGTGGAAATTTGACATTCATTAAGAGAACCAACTTTGTTTTAATATATTAATAACTAACATGTATATTGTATAATATACGATTTTAATTAATTTTATTTTATAATAATTTATAATATGAATTTAGATTATAAATTAAAATATATTTAAATATATGTAAATCATCATCATATTTTTATATATTAAATAACTATATAATTGATATAATTATATTTATGTGAATTGTGAGGGAATATTATATTTATTTTAATTTAATAAAATTGTTATATTAATATTTCAAATTAGATAAATATATTGATTGAATTGTTTTCATCTTTTCAAAAGTATTTTTCTTAATATACTAATATTTAGGTAAATTTATTTAAAAATTTAAATTAATTACTTTATTCAAAAGATTTAATTAATAAGAGTTCATGTAGTATCATAACTAATATATTATCTTTCAAAAATATAAATTTTAGAAATATTTTTTATGAAATTTTAAAAGTATTTTAAATTAAAATTATAATAAATACTTAAAAGCGATAAAAATTTCTAAAAGAAAAACTATAAAATATCAAATTTAGTATTTGATATTTAAAAATAATATAAAAATTTAAAGAGTGAGAACTTTTAGATCGACATTATCTACCAAATCATAATTAGGTATTACTAATCATGTATTGGTAAGTATTTTATTTCAATGTAAATATAAGTGTTTACTTATATATAAATTATTTAATACACATAAAAATAATTCAAATTGAAATCTATTAATAAATTTAGACTGAAAATTGGATATAGATAATTTTAATAAAGAATGAGAATATATAGTATTTATCAAAATAGTTTCAATTTAAAAATTATATGATATATTATTAAAATTATTTAAATTTTGAATGATTCAACTCATTGAAATATTAAATTATTTTAATACTTATTTTCAATATTAAATATTTAAATACTACCAAATTTTAAGTTGAAGCTCATTTCAATAATAATAAAATGGATATTAAAATTAAAATTTTTAAATAAATAAATAATTTAAATATTACAAATTAAAAAATAAAATATTATTTGATAATTAAGAAAAAATAAAAAAAATAAATTAATAATTCAATAATTTAATAGTAGTAAAATTAATAAAAGTTAAATTAGAAATCAATTATAGATAATTCAAATAAATAATTTATTAT
>JANHAO010020505.1:0-12824 GCA_026873985.1 Saraca asoca | reverse complement strand
TCATATACTCATTCATTGTAATGATTATAATTTTAACAACAATCATAACTTCACAATATCATCTTTCCACAATCATAGACATTCATGACCATTACAATGCTTTCTCAATTCATATTTACATTCTCTTTTAAACAACTATAGGATCTTATTATCCCATGTTTTTAGAAGCATAAATAAACACAAACCCAGCTATTTCAACATCACACTCATTAGTATTCCAAATAATTCACTTAATCATCAAGTTTCATCATATCATCACAAAACCCTTTTTTTTTACTAACTTGCACCACAAATTAACATATCGCAAGCACGAATCTCATCATAATTCATAAGAATGATAAGTATCACTCACCTCAACAGTTTGGACAAAAGAAACTACAACTATTTCACCTAAATCTTCCATGCTATTCAAAATAAAAAAAATAAGAGCATATAAGCTTCTAATCTTTTTTTCCACAGATTTCTGTTGTTAACTAATCATATATGATTAAATTATGATTCCTATATCATGAATAAAGCTATGTCTAACAGATTTGAGCTTTAAAATGTCAAAAAAATTGATTTGATTCATGGGTTGAACAATATCATGAATAGTGACAAAAAATTTCAAAAATTCATAACTTGAGTTATACTCAGTGAATCAATATAATTTTGATGTCAAAATGAAGAGGAAAAGAGAGGACTCAGTAGTAAAAATTTGTGAAATAAAAAGAAGAGTTAGAAAGCTTATTTGTAGAGAGAGTGAAGGTTTAAAGAGAGAAGGAAAAAACTTACAAGAAGATGATGAAAGTTTTTCATGGTTTGTGTGGTGTGTAGGGATGGCTTAAGAAGAAAGGGTGAGCTAACTAAGGGAGGGTATTTCTAGAAAAGACAAATCAACTTCTCACTAGCTACAAGTTGACCACTTCCCTATTCCATATTTCTTCCATTTTGAGCTTAAATTTAACCCATTTGTCAATTTCCAAAATTTACAAAAATTTAATACAAATTAGGTAAATTAAATACCTTCATAATGACTATAATTTTATGCCTATTCGATATCCATAACCTTTATTTAAAATTTTTGAAGTTTTTTGGAAATAAAATTTTGAAATTACAATCTTTTTTTCCTTGAACATTCTTAACCAACTCTTTAATCTTCAAAGGATTTCTAAAATCTATATAATCAATTTTTACTATATCTGGGTTTCTCCTAACTCAGAATTTATAATTTTGAAGTTCCAAAAAATTTTGATTTCTCTTTTTGGATTTTTCTGAAAAGCAATTTTATTGCCAAAATAAATTCTAGTAATCTCAGAATGTTACACTTTGCCTTAAAACACAACTCAATATGCTAGTGGTTTAAAGGGATTTTTGGATTTTGCAATAGCAAATTGATTTGTAGAAGGGAGAATAAAATGTCCCTATCTTGATTGTCGATTTACACAATCATTGACTAGAAATGAAGTTTATGAACACTTGATACTCAAATAATTTCCTATTGGATACAAAAAGTGGATTTCGCATGGGGAATCAAGTGTTATAGACCTTCAAATAATGGTTATCATGCCAATGAATCATCTACATCATAATCAATTAAGAATTCAATTCAAAACATGATAAATGATGCTTTTGAGATCTCTAGATGTCACTTGTACAAACCTAAGACACTAATAGAACTAATTGCTGAAGATGAGGAGTTAAATCTGAATGATGGTTTGAGTGAAAACTAGAGAATTTTATGAGTTAAAGATGAAAATCAAGAATTGTATGAAGGGTGTTCTAAGTATTCAAAACTTTCTTTTCTAGTCAAATTTTACCATATCAAGTGCTTGTCTGAGATTACTAATAAAGCAATGTCCATGATATTGGAGTTGTTGCATGATGCATTTGCTAATGCAAATATCCCTGAATTTTTTTATGAGACTAAGAAAATTATCAACAAGCTCGATCTCAACTACACAAAGATAAAGGCATGTCCAAGTGATTGCATGCTTTATTGGGGAGAGGATATAGATAGAGAAGAATACAAGAGATGTCATACCTCTAGATGAAAACAAAACAGTAATGATAATGGAAAAGGTGCACCCAACAATAGAAAGAAGGGAAAGAAAACTTCTGTAAAAGTATTATGTTACTTTCCTCTCAAATATGTTTGTAAATATTATTCATATCATCTAAAATTGCAAAGCACATGAAGTGGCATGCTGTGGAGAGTAATAATGATGGTTTAATGAGACATCCAAAAGATTCTGAAACCTAGAAGAAGTTTGATTCATCACACCCAAAATTTTCTTTAGATCCTCAGAATATGCAACTTGGCCTAGTTAGTTATGGTTTTAACCCTTATAGGAATTTAACCACTAATTATAGCATATGACCAGTTATTTTAATCCCTTACAACTTGCCTCCTTGGATAGGTATAAAGCAAACCTCTTTCATCCTTTCAATGATTATTCTAAGAAAGCGAATTCCTAGGAATGATATAGATGTTTACTTCCAACCTCTTATCCAACAATTGCAAAAGTTATGGGATGATGGTGTGGAAATATATGATGTGTCAACAAATAAAATGTTCAAAATGCATGTAGCTCTAATATAAACAATTAGTGACTTTCATGGACTTGGAAACTTGTTTGGGTGGAACACTTACACTGGCTTAACTTATTTGGCTTGTAATTTTGACTTTGAGCCTCAACATCTTCCTTATAGTAAGAAGTGGTGTTTTATATGTTATCATTGCTTTCTAGATACATCTTAGAGTTTTAGGTCTAATAAGTCCTGATTCAATGGAAACACAGAGTTGATAGACCTACCAAAAATATTTTCTAGTTCTAAAATTTTGAAACAGTTAGAAAATATTAATATCATCTTTGGAAAGGTGTCTAATATGAAAAAAATAGGAAAAATATTTTTGGGTACATTGGTAAATCAAAATGAAACACAATAGTGTAAGGAGAAAAGTATATTTTTTTCAACATCCATATTAGGAATTTAATATGTTATATCAAAATCTTGATGTTATGTATATTGAGAAAAATATGTGACAATGTGATTTATACTTTACTCAATGAATAAAGGAAGAAAAAAGACTATCTTAATGCTCATAAAGTCCTATAAGTAATGAACGTAAGGTGAAATATGTGGGCTAGTGAGAATGGAAAGTAGCCTCTGGCACTTTTTGCATTAACAAATGCCCAAAAGGATGTATTTTTTTATAGATTAAAAAATATGAAAGTACCTAATGGATATGTCAGTAATATTTCAAGATGTATTGATTTAAGGCATCAGAAGGTCTTCGGATTGAAAATCCATGATTCAAATATTCTTATAGAGCAATTACCACCATTGGCATTGAGTAATTTGTTACTAGAGAAAGTAAATGCAATTTTAATTAAGCTATGTACATTCTTTCAACAACCCTGTAGGAAATCTTTGAATCTGGTTGAGCTTGACAAATTTCAAGAAAGAATTATACTTACACTTTGCCTTATGGAGATGTTATTTCCTCCATCATTCTTTACTATAATGGTTAATTTGATTTTAATTTAGTTAAGGAAGTAAAACATGGAGGACCTATACATTATCAATGGATGTATCCCACTAAGAGGTACAACTGTTTGATTTGTTTTCAGTAACAATTGCAATACTAGAAATCAAATGCTTAGCTAATCATATATATATATATATATGTTTTACTTTGTACCCAATAGGTACTTAGGACATTTAAATTCTTATGTGAAAAATAGGGCTAAACCAAAAGGCTCCATAGATAAAGGTTACCTAGTTAAGGAATGTCTTACTTTCAATTTAAGGTATCTAGATGGAATTGAGACAAGATTCAATTGGGTTGGGCATGTTGATGATAACTCTAATCAATGTGACTCCTATCAAGATTCATTTATCTTTCCAAAGATAGGTTGACCAATTGCAAAGGTCTCAACTTTTATACTAACATAATTGGAGTTAGTAAAAGCATATAGATGTGCTATTTAATTGCACTATAGCTAACCCATTCATTAATGAATTGAGGACTTAAACAAAGAGATGATTCAAGAGTCAAAGTCAATTAGAGGCGGAGATAACAAAAGCTATTAATAAGGAAGTTGTTGAATGGTTTGCTTGCCATGTAAGTTTGAATGCCTTTATTGGTTTATAATTATTTAATTTTAATGTGTTTAAATAATATTTTACAATATTTAAACCTTTACAGATCATGAATGTTGATAATTGAGTTGTGGTGTCTAAAGATTTAAAGTTTTTAGCTCGAGGACCTCTTTAGCAAGTTAAGAGGTTTAATACTTACAATATTAATGGCTTCAAGTTTCACACGGTTGATTGAGAAGAAGGATTGAAAACTCAAAATAGTGGAAATTTTACAATTGCAAAGTTAGGGTACTATGGAAAATTGGTTGATATCATTGAGTTAAACTATCATAGCCAATTTAATGTTGTCTTATTCAAATGTAAATTGGTCAATACCAATAGGGTTATAAGAAAAGATCCATTACAATTTTACCTCTGTCAACTTCTTTGAACTTATCCATCTGGTAAGCTCAAAGAGCATGATTCATACACATTAGCTTCACAAGCACAAATGGTATATTATGCTGATGATGATGTCGAGCAAGATTAGAGTGTTATTGTCCAATTAAAACCAAGGGACTTGTATGATATGGGCCAAGAACTTGGAGAAACATTTTATAAGACTAAGCCACATATAGCACAAGACTTTCAATTGTTCTTCTCTGATGAAGTTGAAACCCTAAGCCTTGGGAGAGAAGATATAGATCATGAGGCCATGAATTTGATAGATCTAGATAATAACATAGTCAATAAAGAACAAAATAGCTAGAATTATAATTATGTAATGATATGCACTGCATTTATTTATTATGTTCATTTGTTCAAAATTCATTATAGATAATTAGTTATATTTAAATTTAATTTTTCTACTTGTTGGAGTTATAATTCTACTTGTCTTTTTTAAGTTTCTAACTTCTGTTGTACAACTTTTTGCAACTATGCTAAATATAAAGTGGTTTAGAAACAGAAGCCAATCATGCCTTGCTTCATATGATCCAGTGTAACTTCTATTTTATGCTCATTCTGAGCCTCTACCATATCACACTACTGAGCACCCTCGTCAGCATGCATCAACAAATTTTCTACTAGCTTACCGTGAGATATCAATGAATATTCCACCATCCTAATGTGGTATCAGAACCTTCACCATCCTAGCATGTGGCAATTGATGAAGAACTATTCTAACAACCAATAATAGATCCTCAACCACCTAAAGGCCATTGGAGAGTCACAATTATAGGTAAATGTCTTCTTGATAGATAGTACTTGTTTTATATGGTTATACTAATTAAACATTCATTTGCAAAATAAAGCCTAATGGATCTAGAATGGTGGTCAATATGAAGATAGTGGATGTTTGAGAACTAAAGAATCAAAAGATAGTTATCCCTTTTGATGAGTATGGTGCTCCAACTAAAGATGCTTCTAGCATATATGGATAGATTGTAGGACAGTTAGCTATTGAGCTTATTAACCTCCCAATCACTTATGTTAATTGGAGGACTGTACCTAAGGCTTGGAAGAATGAATTATTTGATGACAAAATTAAGTTAGTAAAAAATTGTTATGAATTTTGTTGTATTTGGCATCATACTCATTATATACACTAAAAAAAGTTATTTTCTTTATTTTTTGACGTTAAGATTTGAGTTTAATGTGGCAGATTCTGTTGCAAGGTCTTGGTCACTTAAGAACTTAAGCAAAAAGTGGAAAGACTTTAAGAGGAGGTTATGGCATAAGTTCAATGATTTGTCCTTGAGTATAGAGCAAATGTATGAAAAGGTTCCAGGTAGGGTTCCTAGGGATCAATGGAGAACATTTGTTGACAAGAGCAATGAGGAAAAGCATAAGGTAATGTCTAATATAATGTATACTTTTTAATCAAAACATACATGCATATGTCAATAATAATGTTTCATTGTTGTTGTATAAAATATGTTAAAAAACTGCTTTAAATTGTCAAAAGCAATAAGTTGCACACTCAGTTGGGTTCAAAAGCTTTGTTAGGGAAACGGCTCAACTGGTTTTCTTCCACACATTGTCACTTAAGTATTTATGTCATATACCTAATAAGTGATGTATATTATCAAAGTTGATCTATATTCTTATGTAGGCTAAGGAGTTAGGTCATCCAGTGATGTTATGAGTAAAATCTAAACTCACCAAACAGACTAGCCAAGGCTCAGCATAAACTAAAGTCCAAGCGAAAGAAGTCCTATTCACTAAGGTTACCTGGTAGGCACTACCTCGCTAATCATAAGGTCGAGATGCAATGGAACCAAAAGATCTAGATCGTTAAGAAACAAACTGCCCCACTAAAGCTTATTTTGACAAGTGCAAGTTTGACCTCGAAGGCCAGTAGCGATCCTAAGCCAAACGTCTCGGCTAGTGAGGTGAGGCACATTGCCCAGTCAAAAAGCTCAATGAGACAAAGCACCAGACAAGCTTACATCAGCCCACAAACAAGGGACCCACCCTGCAAAAAGTAACCTATAGAAGCTAATTTGTAGGAGGTTAAGCTGTCTTGTACATTAAATATTTGATGTAATTTGTTTATAGCATGTAAAATTACATTTGTAACCTCTCAACCTCTATAAATAGGAGGAGGGGATCCTAGTAGAATAAGCTGAAACATATATATTGAAACTCTAAAAAAATTTCCTTTAAATTAATAAAAGCTACCATGGACATAGGGACCAATATCGCCTAGTTTTAACTAAACTACATTAAAAATATTGCATGTCATTGCTATTCTTCCTCTTTACCATCTTTATTATCTTCTTTATCTCTCGTTGCCTTAACCTAAAAGTAGTTTGGCATTCAAGAACTGATCTTAGTTGACAAGAATTTTATAGAACCAGATTTTGCTATCAATAGTTTAGCACTAGAAGGAAGGCCCATATGCTTTTAGATTTCCTGATTCCATATAACTATAATGATAAGAGGAAGAATCACCAGGAGTTCAAACACTCCAGTTATTCAACTGACAAACACTTCCACTGTTGAAACTCATCTCTAGCCTACTGTTGCCCCAAAAATCCAAGAGGCACAAATGTCTCACCAATCCCAACCAGTGCTTGATAACATGGTAAGAGAGTTGGCCAAAGCTATTAAAGCACTAGCATAGGCACAGACCCAGGGTGCACAAAGGTAAGAGGAGATCGTAGTGCAACTCCAATAGCAATGTGAAGAAGTCTAGAAGAAAACTCATGAGGATCACAACAACTAGCGATCTGGGGGCTCGCAATGAGCCAAGAGCTTGAATAAGACTAGCCAAAGGAAGAAGAAAAATTAACAATCCTCTGACCTACAACCCGAAATACAAGATTCGGTAATGAGGGAAGTGCTACAAAGGCTGAAGCAGCTAGAGGAGCACCCTAAGCTCAAAACGAGCAAGCCCACAATAAGGAGAGCTCAATATTCTTTATGGAGATCAAGATACTTCCCCTTCCACAAAAACTTAAAGTGCCCACAATTTCATTGTACGATGGAAATAGTAACCTCTACGACCATCTAGATGTGTTCAATGTCCAAATGGATCTCTAAACAATTGACCCTCTAGTCAAGTGCCACATCTTCTTGGCCATATTAAGAGGCATACATCGGATATGGTTCAGAAGTCTTCTAGCCCGCAATGTTAATAGTTGGGAAGAGTGCCAGAGGAAGTTTATTAATTAATACTGGGCATTGAAGAGGCAGCTTGTCCCTCCCTACCACTTTGCCATGATCTTTCAATGAAAGAATAAATCGTTGAAAGATTATATAACCAAATTCAGGCAAGAGGCCAATTTTGTAGAAAATCCTTCAAAGGAGAATAACTTGATAGCAATCTCCACAAGACTCCACAAAGATAGAAAGTTATATAGAAGCTTGTACAAGTCCCCAGTGTGAGATCTCAATAAATTTTATAAGCGAGCTGCCAAGCACATAAGATGGGAGGAAACCTTCAGCATGGAGGAACTCAAACATAAAGGCAAGATGGCTAGCACCCCTCAGAGCAAAAAGAGGAGCGAAGAGAACTAGAATAATAGTTCCAATGACCAGTTTGTAAAGAGGGCCAAGAGTATATGACCTTAACATTGAGATCACCATAAAGGCTATAGCATCTTGTTTGATACACAAGATAGAATTTTTGCTATAGAAAAGGGCAAGGAAGACTTCAGGAAGCCCAAGCCCATGAGAGCCCCCAGCAAATTCAAGGACTTGAGTAGATTTCGTGCTTACCACAACGAGGTCAAGCACACTACCTCAGAATGTTGGGCATTAAGAGAAGCCATAGAAGACCTCTTCAAAAAAGGTCGCTTGTGAGATTATGTGATCCAACCTTCCAGATAGCAAACTTAGCAGACTCAGTGAATCATTAATCGAGAGCAAGAGCCTTCCATTAGAACCATATTCTGATTATGTAATGTTATACTAAAATTAATGAAAGGCTTCTAAATTTTTTTAATCATCCCACAAAACGCTGTATAGAAAGAGTGCTATTTTTCATTAATTCAATATCATTCCCAATTGATCAGCTAAGGCATAGAGATGCCTTTTCAGGGAGAATGAAGGCAATGACCCTCACCCCAATGGGACAAAATCATACAGATACATCCAGGGGTGAGACGACACAATGTCTACCTCGTCGATACATCCACAATAAATACATCTGGGGGTAAGATGGTGTAAAGCCTACCTCATTGATACATCCACAACGGATACATCCAAGGGTAAGATAGCACAAGGCCTGCCCTATTTATACATCCACAGCAAATACACCTAGGGGTGAGATAGTGCAAGGCCTACCCCATTGATACTTCCAAAATAGATAATACTTCACACATAGAGACACCATTAAATACCCAAATCCATTAAAGAGTTATGAACTCACTAAGGTGTGATGGCGCTAAGATAAACTCAATTACTCACTGAGCAACAAGATTGTTATGAGCCTAAGCAATGAGATTGCTGGTAGAGTCAAACTCATACCACCCACTGAGCAACAAGATTGCTATGGCATAGTCTGTAAGGCACAGCTCTCATGCGACCAAATACTCATAGCTCTCATACAACCAAATGCTCATAGCTCTCATGGGATCAAATGCTTGCAACTCACATACGACCATTTTTCCTAGCGCAGCTTACATGCGACCTGCCTAAACATTACTTATTGACTCTAAAGGCACTCGAATGTTGAGATTTATTATTAACTGAATATGGCTGACTAGTCATTTGAATATCTTATCCAACTATAATTTATAGGAATATGTATTATCATCTATGATATACAAAAGGTTCGATCCAGCATTCAAGAGCTACAAAGAAAACTCATTCATTAAAAAGACCTCACTCAATGAGGTAAATTTACATCAGAAGGTTGGAAGTACAAGGCTAAAGCATAAAGCCTATAGTTATCGCTTCCACAAAGAAGAAGAGAGATAGCCCTGGGGAGGCGAACTCCAATCGACCAAAGGATCAGCGAGCACAACTGCTCTTCAATCTTCTTCTTCTTATAGCCTTCCTCAACCATAGCCTTCCTCAACCAATGATTCCTTTCCTGACTCATGCCTATAACAATTCAAGAAGCGCTTAGGAGTCTGGCTGGCAAGGCTGAATCTCATAGTAGAACTATAGGGAAATAATCCAAGATCTGCACAAGATTCTATAGTTGCCAATAAGAAGAGTTTTGTAGGGAAGTCACATGCAGCAGGTTATACATGCCTCAAAGCACTTCACTGAAATTCAAACTACCAGAAACATGGGAAGGCTAACTAGACATCCATCAAGCCATTACACGAAGAAGCAAGAAGAGATTCTTAGGCTTTATAAACTAATTTAGGCTTAGTGAAAGACACAAGGGGTAATTGACCGTTCCATATCAAACGATCCAAAAGAAATAAGGCTACCATGCCAATGGCCATAGACTATCATAGTAAGAGGTATGGTCTAAAGTAGATGAAATGATAACACAGCAGAGTAAAGACTTTGACTACTCAGAAAAAATCACAGCTCCCAGTCTGTGAAGCAAACTGAGAGTTAGAAGGCTTATGTTATGAGTAAAATCTAGACTCGCCAAATAGACCGGCAAAGGCTCAACATAAACTAAAGTCCAAGTGAAAGAAATCCTATTCACTAAGGTTACCTAGTAGGCACCACCTCACTAATCATGAGGTCGAGATGCAACGGAACTAAAAGATCTAGATCGTCAAGAAATGAACTGCCTCGCTCGAGCTCACTTCAACAAGTGCAAGGTCAACCTAGAAGGCTAGTAGTGACCTTAAGCCAAAGGTCTCGACTCATGAGGTGAGGCATATTGCCCAGCCAAAAAGCTTAATGAGACAAAGCACCAAACAAGCTTACATCAGCCCATAGATAAATGACCCACCCCATAAAAAGTAACCTGCAGAAGTCGATTTACAATAGCTTAAGATGTCATGTACATTAAATATTTGATGTAACTTATTTATAGCATGTAAAATTACATTTGTAACCTCCTAGCCTCTATAAATAAGAGGAGAAGAATCCTTATAGAACAAGCTAAAATAGAAATACTAAAACTCTGTAAAAGTTTCTTCAGATTAATAAAAGTCATTGTGGATGTAAGGACTAATACTGCCTGATTTTAGTCGAACCACGTTAAAAATATTGCATGCCATTGTTGTTCTTCCTCTTTATCATCTTTATTGTCTTCTTCATCTCTCATTTCCTTAACCTAAAAGTAGTTTGGGGTTCAAGAACTGATCTTGGTTAACAGGAATTTGACAGAACTAGATTTCATCATCAATAAGTAGGAAGAATAGAACTATGATTTCATGGTTATAAGAAATTGAATGACACTTATGTTAATGAGGTAACAATAATTATAGGGGTTAGTTTTCACTTTTAGTTTTTTTTATAGGCATTATACATTCACAAACAAGTTAATCATTATCGTTTCTACTTTTATAGGAATAAATTGAGGAGACATTGTTCCAAGACCATTCTTTGCAATCACAAACTATATTATAGGATGATGCCTTTGCCAAAATATTTGGGAAAAAGCACTCAGGCTGGGTACAAGGTGGACCATCCCCTTCAAATGTGTTTGGAAAAGCATTATGATATTTTAGTGGCATGACATTTGATACTAGTACTTATAGTGAGCCACAAATGCATGTGAGAGCCTAGAGTTTGGAGTCAGAGTTAAATTCTAAGCATGAAAGGTGATTAGCTATATGTCACAATTCGGGGACTTGTGACAAAATTCAGCAAGAAAGTGTGCTCGGATTCGGATGAAACTTGGCACAACAATCAAACATAAAGAGAAGACCATGTGACACGATTTGAGAGAAAATGCTTATGCAGATTATTTTTCCTATTTTTCCCCCATTGAGGGCATTTATGTAATTTTGACTAATGTAACTTGTCAAGTGGGAGTAGATAAGTACATAGTTATGATGCTTGAATTTTTATCTTCACATCAATATATTGTGATACATTAGAACCCTTTCAAGCCAGGAGAAAAGTCCTTATGTCAACTTGAAAAAAAGTATGTTTACTTGTGTCATTAGGACTTTGGCTTAAAATGGTCTTTAATGGGGAGTATCCTGTGACTCGAGGTGGGCATCAAGACATTCATCTAAGGGATTGAGTGTGTGGTCATGAGCCTCCCTTATACTCGAGAACCTATAATGAGGCTTTTTAATGTGAATAAAGAAGTAGCCCATCTTCAATTGAAATATTGTCCTATAAAATATATCTACTTTTAGCTACATTTATCTACATTTTTTTTAATTGCATGACCACATTATGTATGTCAAAGTGAATGACTTAGTTGCCTTTATATGCAATTTGATTGCTTATGTGCTATGTGATTTATGTTTATGGTTGCCTCGATATGATATAAGTTGTGCATGTTTTCCATTATTTTTGAAACAAAGATAGTGTATGACTGGTTGGCTAGCTTATTGTCAAGTACAAAGTGACTAAGCACCACACATTTTAACAATTGAGCTATTGGATCATGATGTTTGGTATTAGAGCATAGTTAAGTTCATGCTTCTTTGTTTTTTGTTGCACCCTATTGATACATCATTTTGTCAAAGAAAATGATGTCCATTGAAAGCTTTGATGTAATTGACAATACAATCAGCAACCTTGAAGGAGTTGTCAAGACCATAAGAAATTTGGAAAGTAAAAAAATGCTTAAACTTTTTTGAAGGGCCAAGAATTGAGAATCTCTTGAGCACAGATCTCAAATCTTGAAGCTAGTGCGAGAGTCAAAGGCACAAGAACTAGTGAAGCTTCACAATTCATTGAGCAGCTTATTATAATTGAGAACAGTCAGAAGGATTTCAGGGATGCTATAAAAAACCTTACCGACAAGGTGAAGGATGTTGTAGCAACTCTTCGTGCTGGGATGAGTGACATAGTAGCCTCAGTGAAAGGTAATGATGATAGCCATTGGGAATGGTTTGTAAAAGGGTGCTGCCTTAAAGCAAAGGGGGAAGGTGAAAATCCCCCAACCAAGGCCATATGCGAGGAAAGAGCGATGCATAAAAGCTTAAGAATTTCATGTTCAATATGGACCAATATTTCTAAGTAATTGACATTACTTCTGAGGAAGCTCAGCTGAATCAAGCTACTATATTTCTTGTAAACAACACTATGGTCTAGTGAAAGACTTTGTACCAAGCAATTCAGAAGGGAAGGTGTAACATCCTCATTATTTATGTGTGAGTTATCTAATAAAGATAATTAGGACTTGTAACCCCTATAGAATTAAGGAAACACTC
>JANHAO010020504.1:0-12846 GCA_026873985.1 Saraca asoca | reverse complement strand
CTACTCACTATGGACTTCATCTTACGTATGCAATGCACGATGAATGCAATATAAGATGAACTATCAACCTTTATATCTAAATGCAGAGAATGTATAGTCCAGGATGTGCTAGAACTCAATCAAATTGGTCTAGGGCACCCATCTACACTAACACAAGGTACATGCAGCATGGATGATGATGATAGGCTTTGCATATCATCTGCAGAGACACAAAATCCAAATTTGCAATTTTGTGAATTTCATAATTTTCTAGCAATTTAAACAGGTATGATGGTACTTCTAAATTTCAAGATGTTAAAGGATGAGATTCCATTTATTGATTTTTTTTTTCTACCATAAGCTCCAAACATACTTATTTTAAATTTTAACCAATTTGTCAAAATTGAAGGTAGAGATGAGCAAATTATTCCCAAAGATATCAAAAACCAATATGCCTAAAACTCAACCAATTAAAGTAGGTTTGCTTCCCATGCAATCAAATATGAATGTGGCAACATTTTAAACGACATTACGCAATCAATCATTTAGGACAAATAATTCGAAAATAAAATCAATTTGATCATTAACTTGAGACTTTATGGAACAAATGAATAATATATTGAACTTAGATTTCAACAAGTCCATGTCACAAATATTTTACTAAGTTCAGACATCATCAAGCAATTGGACAACACATTTTGATACTTTTCTGTCAATTGGCTATAGACTGCAAATGTAAGTTGTATTGCTATAACAAAAAACAAACACAAATAATGAATTTTCCCCATAAAATAGAGTGAATATAAATGAAAAATGATTGACTAGAAATGAAAAACACATATAATGGATTGTCTCAAGGCATTCAATTTTAACCAAGAATGAATAAGTAGAACACATAGAAAAAAATGCATGCAATATCACATAGGAGGTGTTGACAAATTGGGAAGGCAAAGGAGTAGAAGTAAGTAATCATTGTTCAATGAGCAATACCACTATCTTTGAAGTCAAACAAACATAGTGGCATATATCTCAAACTTTCAAAGGGAGCATCCTGAGTTAGCATGTATTGGAGATATATTAACTTCTTCAGGCGAAGATATTACTAGTTCAGTGCTTGCTATACAAGACCAAGATTTATTAAACCCCAAAAATGCTCCAAACATAAGAGTACTACAATTACTAATAATGCAATGGCTATTGCATCATTGATGTCCCTTAAACGTAGAATATGATTGAAAAATATGCAACTAATACATATTGGTGCATTGTAAAAGGAACTCTAGAAGAAACAAAAAAGGTGTGCAAATATTGAAGGCCACAAACAAATCCCTCCTCAATTCTCCCATCCCAATCTCATATACATTAAATGTCGATTTTCTAGTAATCCTATAATATGGCTAGAAAAGCACAAGAGTCAAGCAGAGAAAAAAACACTTTTAATAAACCTGTTAGTTAAGTTGTTCATGAACTAGCATGGATTTTTATGTTTTCTCTCCATAACTAACATGATCAAAAGTGAACAAAAATGTATTGTTGAGACTATGAGTAAGCCATTAAGGTTGATGGGACTCAAACACATTTTTTAAGCACAAATGCCATAGTTGGCAAATTAAAGTAAAAATGGTAAAAAATAGAATAATTTAAAGATATATTACATTAAGTAAAAGCATAAAACCAAATAGAAGCAAAAACTTTGCTATTGAATGCAGAACCCTCATCATATGAACAACAATTCCTAAGCTCTAAAAGCAAATGTACAATGAAGCGGTTGGAAAGCAAACTCACTTGGTAAGCTTCCAATTGCCATCGATGACATGGAGGAAACCAACAAGGGAGCAGGAGGAGCAATAGCAACAATAAGAGGAAGCTTCTGAAAACTTTAGAATGAACACATTAATGGATTCAATCAGAGATAAAGTAATAATATTTTATATTTTATAATAATTATTTAAAAAGTAGTCTCTAAATAATAACAATGTAGCAGGATTGTTCAAAGAATTATCTCCAAATGACTGTCTCAACCAAAATCTAATGATGGTTAAACAAACTACCACTAAATTAACATTTAGAGCCGATTCACATCAACCATCTAGTTAACTGTTGCACTTTTTTTTAGCGAGGGAAGGGCAACGTATTGCGGCTGTATGCCAATACTGTGTGGATGATAGTTGGCGGACGCTGCAGTCTATCCAGGCAATGGAAAATAATCTTAGCTCACTACAATTAGCGGCCCCTTGTGTCTCCACATGTGGCAATTGGCACATCCGTGGCTTGTGTCTTGACTCTCCACGTCTCCTCGTCCACATCAAGCTTCGTCCTTTTGGTTATATATAGAATTTCCTTGTCGAGTTATTACTTTTATTTAATAAAAAATAATTATTTTATTTTATTTTATTTTTTTATAAAAACTAGTTTTAATGTATTAAAAATTAAAAAATATAATAATATATTTCTACCAAATAATAAAATTAATAATTATCTTTTTTAATCAAATAAATAAGAATATGTGTTATAAGCAATTGTTGTGAACTTGTGGGTTGTCAGTCAGTAGCCAACCGAAGCAAGCGGTGTTTGTTTTCTTTAATTTTCAGTTTGCCATCTTATATGCATATGTTTTAGGAGTATGTAATGGAGATGCTTATATGGCCTTAATTTTAATATGATTATCCTCGTTCCTTCGTTTGTTTTCTTTTCTGTAATTCTTTTTATTATATTACTTCAATATAATAAGTTAAATCAAGCTAATGGTATCAATAAGTTCCTTTTTAAAACAAAAAAAACACACACACACACATTGCCAACCTTAAAGCTTTCTGTTGCAAAGAAACTATGGTGATCTTCACAATGTTTTGAATAAAGCAACTCAAGGAAACAAGTCCTATCATGTGATTGTATGAATAAACGACGGTGGACACATTTCAATCAATTTGGCAGCAGAATATTGCGTAACTTCATGATATGGAGAATCCTTGGTGGTATTTGCGGTCACAATTGAAGGGTGATTGTTGTTTTCAGATACACGTAGGAAGCAACAATACATAAACAAGTAGAAGAGCAAGTGAGCAACAAGTTGTCATCCTTTGGGTTGAGAACTACCTAAAACTGTACCAATTGTGGCATAATAAACGAAGAAAAGAACGTTATACATTAGTGTAGTTTTGCTACTATTTTATTCCTTTATATACTTTTCTTCAGGTGCAAGACAGTTTAAAGTTCATATCTAATCAGCATTGAAGGAATAGCAATATAGCCTCAGAGACAGCAAGTCAAGAACCTTACTAACATCTCTCAAAGAACTAACTTGCCAGTTACTATTTAGGTGATAACAACTGTATAGTTTAGAGAGATATAAAATCGATTTTATTCCATATAATGAAAGAAATATGATGAGAGAAAAAAAAAGGGAAATTCTTTATCATCTTAACTCTTTTATTTTTCATTTTCTATATGTTTTCCCAAAATTACCAAATAAAATAATATTAATTCGCCGTATGATGTATTTCTGTGAACAAATATTTCATCTGTTTTTACTTACTAGTTACCATTAAGGAATCAATTACAACTCATACGGTGCAAAGACAGTTAACCTAAATCGACATTTGCTTGGTATATTGCAAGCAAGGGCAGGTGACTATTGCCAAATTTCCGAGGAAGACCTCATGGGACATTGCCACCTAATTGGACTCCCCTCGATGCACAGAGATTATCCGAATATAATTCAGATCCGAATGGGCGAACAGAAAATCAAATCAAGCCAAGTTTAAGGGGAAAGATATATTTTACCTAGATGCATGAAATAGGTAAAATAGATGAATATCTATAAATTTATTTAATTTATTATCTTTCAATCAATTTAAATTTATTTATAATGTTTAATTGATTAAAAGAATAAATAAGATATTAATATGTTTAACAAAAAAGTCATTAAAAATTCATTCATGAAAATTTATAATCTATCAGATTTAATTTTATTTAAAATTTAAAATAAATATTTTTAAAATAAAAATTATATTAAATTAAATAAAAGATAAAATAAAAAATCTTAAAATTCTAATATAATCATTCACATTAATAAATTTGACAATTATGACTCACATTCATTTACTTATTTATATTCATCTTTATTATAACTCATCTATATTAACTTTTATATTATTATGAATTGGATTATTATAAACCTTGATAAATAAGAGTTATGTTGGATCAATTTAATGAATAATTATTTATCTATTTATATTTATAGTTAATATTTTAATAAGATAAAAAATATGATATTTTTAACATTTTTGTAGGATAAAAATAATGATATATTTAGATTTTTGATGTTTGCAAAGATACTTGTGGTTGAAATTTTTTTTAAGAATCGATTAATATTTATTTATATATTATATTTAGTTTTAGTTTTTTTATTTAAATATTAGTGGTTATTTATTTATTTTAGAAAATTTTAAAATTCTTTTAAAAAATTTTAATTTTAGATAAGGTGTAATTTTTTTATTCTATATGTTTCAAAATTTAAAAAAATGTCAATTTTAAATCATATTTATTCGATTTTCATTTTATGCATATTGTATATGTAATATGTAGAAAAACTTTTAGGTGAAAAAGGGGAACTATGATAATAAAAAATACTTTATTTTTAATTTATTAGTCCTTTCTTCAATTTTGTAATTTTGATAAAATATTTTTAAAATATAATTTAAAATTTTAATAGTAAAAAAGTTATTTTTTTAATGATAATGTTAAAATATAGTTTAAAATTTGATAGTAAAAATTGTCTTTTAACGATTGAATTATTTAATAGTAACAAATTATTTTTAATAGTAGTAGCAAAATATAATTATAATGGTAAGAAAAATAATAGGAATAAAAATAATAGAATAAAAGAACATAAAATAATGATTGTTAAATAGATAAATAAATAGATTAGATTTAACCTTTTATATATGGATCGTCATCCATATAAAATTTTAATTGGATCATAAATTAATAAATAAGTTATTATCAAATACATCAATCAATGATCTATTCCAAAAGTCATTCATTTGCCACCCTTATTCATATGTAGTATGACTCTAATTTTAATTTTTCCACTTGTGGTTTAAAATGTTGTAAAGAGACAATCATTATTTGTATTATTAACACTTTGTTTACATATATTAATTTTCCATCCAAATCTAATAAATTTTATAATATATTATTCATATACTCCATAATTAGTTATAATTTGATCATAATTGCCCTACATAATTCTAATTTTTTTTACTTAAATCTGAAATCAAAGAAATTTTATAAAAATTAAAGGTAAATTTTTTCTAAAATTTTGAATTTAGACAGAAGAGAAATTTGAGAATAATAAGGTGAAATCAAGTTTTAATTAAGGCTAATTGGGAAATGCGTAACTATTATGTGATGAAAATTCATTAAATTTGAACGAAAGATTAATATAGGTGGATAAAGTATTAGCAATGCAAATTTTAAATTACTTATTTATGATATTTTAAATCACAAATACATAAATTGAAACTATGACAATACCATAAATGAATAAAGTATATTTCTTTATCTCAATATTAAAATTTCTTACCTTAATTCAAAATCGACTGTTTTACTTTATATACTTAATTATGGACCCTTTTTAAATTTAATTTTTATATTTTAATATATAATATAATTAAAATTGGCAAAACATATAAGAAATATTTGCTTTTTATGCATGTATTACATTTAATATATATGAGAAAATTTTGAAAAAAAAAGGAAGTATTTTATATATATATATTAATATTAATTCATAATTTTAAAGATTTATGTCTCAAATTTATGAAAAAAATATAATATAAATACAATGACTAATATATAAATACAATAAGGAATCTTCATGAGTTATTTGATTTTAAATATTTAAATCTAGTATAAAATAGGATTAATTTGTTTAAATCCAAAAGCCTAATTACTTATTTACTTATTTCTTCTTTAGAACGATTAAAAATAAATTTTTATTTTATTTTAAAATTAATTTCCTTTCAAATGATATTTGAATTTAATTAAAACAAGATTTCATTTAATTTAAAATTTATATCTTAGTTACATTTGTATTATTATGAAATTTTTTTAAATTTAACAAAAATTTCACTAAAATTTATTTAATTTAGTTAAATACCTTTTATATAAATTTTTTTTTCTTTATTCTAATATTTTTTTATTATTATATCATTAAAATATATTTTTAATTAAATTTCATATATTTTTTTATTATACTTCAAATAAAAAAATTATTTATAAATGAACTAAATTATTGTTTTGACATAATTTTTAATAATAAATTTTATTTACGTTGAAATGAAATAAATTTTAAATAAATTCAGCCCAAACGGAACATTACTTCAAGCCTTAATTTTTTTCAAAGTTGGGTTGAAATCAAAAACCGAATCCTCGTCTAGTCAGGTCTTTTCATTTTTTATTCCAATTTTTAATTATTAATAAATAGCGGCGCGTGGGTCTCGTCCATCCCCATCCCTCCCGGGTTCTATAAATTGTCCCCACAGCCAGTTCCCAGAGTATTAAAACCCTCTAACCCACCTAAGAGGCTTCAATTTTGGAATATTTCTTGATTGCCTGGCAGTTCTAACCTTGCCTATACAAATAGGCGAATTCTGAGGCCAGAGTCATGGAATCCAAACGCAACTTAAAGTTCCTCTGTAGCTATGGTGGGAAGATTCTCCCTCGCGCCACCGACGGCCTGCTACGATACGTCGGTGGTCACACCAGAGTCCTCTCCGTCCATCCTTCTATTTCCTTTTCAGGTTTGTTGCGTTCACTTCCGGAATCATCATCTTCTTTCTTCTTCTTCTTCTTCTTCTTCTTTTTTTTTTTTTTTGAAAAAAAAATTATTGTTCGGTTTGTGTTTATGCATTTATATTATGTATTTAAAGAGTTGATGGTGAAGATCGGAGAGTTCTGTGGCTCGTCAGTGATGTTGAAGTGTCAATTGCCGAACGGAGATTTAGAGACACTGATTTCGGTAAAAAACGACGAAGATTTGGCGAATATAATTGAGGTATACGATCATGCTTCGTCGTCACTGGCTCATCCGTTGAAGATCAGAGCCGTTCTCTCGCCGCCGAAATTTATTGAGAAAGTAACTCCGCCGTCGTCTTCTCAACAGAGTTTGGATTACTCTCGGTCAAGATCATCCCACTCTTCAACGGAAAACTTCCCGTATTCGGTGGCTCACCGGCTTTACCGTCCGGTTAGAAATCCAATCGGATTCCATAATGGCTTCGAAAAAGCGTGCTGCTGTCACCGCCAACACGAGGGAAGGCCCAGGTTTCTGTGTTGTGGACCTCACTGCAATGGTTGCTGCCACTGAACCCATACACTCTGAAAATAATCACTGCAGTTAATGCCATTGAACCCATACACTGAAAACAGTGGAGATTTCTGATATGATAAGGAAAATTTTCAGGACATAAATGAAATTTTAAATTAGATGAGTGGCTTTCAAATACGCGGTTTTTTTTTTTTTAATTTCATATTTTTGGACCTCCTTTAAGGTTCTAATCTTTAACGTAGCCACTTCAGTGGTCAAATATTCCTGTTGATTTGCATTCTTTCACTGATTTTATTGTGTATTTTTCCAATTTGCAGGTCAATCAGAGTTGACATAGTTCCTTAATGTGTGGAACTTGGCACATTTGGATCTCCTTGCGTCTGCAAGGCAACCGTTCCTTTAATAAGCTACTAGCTCGGTGGATTAAGGAACTCTTTGAATTTTATATCTCATAAAAAACTATACTTAATAATGATGATGCACAACATAAGGATACCTGGCAAGAAATAAGTAACGTATACTTCTACAATTAACACATACTGTTTAGAGCCTTTTAAGTGTTTGCTCAATTTGACAAAATTAGGGATTAGATCCTTATTTTTTTTTATATAATTATCATTTTTTATTTCTAAAATAGAAAGAGATAATTATTATATTAAAAAAAAATATTTTTGTATACAAGGTCCACCAATAGATTTCTGTCTTATTCTTTTCTAAATTTACAAAGGATCCAAAATCTAAAATTAGAATACATTAATTAATTAAGTACGTAGCTGAAATTTTCTTGGTATTTGACTCAATCAAGAATAAAAAGTTCTGATAATTCAAATTGAAAAGCCAACTAGTTCTTATGGCAACTCGAGAATCAAAAGGTTGCACTGATTCAAAGTGAAAAGGTCTGAATGAGTGGATGCCAATTGAATCCAATGAATTTGGTTTGACTTGTAACTTAAATTTTTAGTTTCAAATAAGTCCGGAAATTGTTCGACTAAATTTGATTTGATAGCATATTTAATCTAATCAAATAAATCAAAACTTCAAATAAATAAATTTGAATTAAAATGAATAAAATCATTTGCATTATTATTGATTAATTAGTTTGATTCATTTGATTCATTTAATCTAAAATCATATAAAAATACTATTTAGTTGGTTAATAAATCAAATGAACTAAATGATTGATTCAAATATATTACATAATATATCATATTATATTTTATGAATATAATTAATTTATCCAGTTAGTTCATAAGTTGAGTTTGTTGATTAAGCAAATGAACTAATCTTTTAGATTTAAATTCAATTCATTTGATTCATGAATTCAACTTATTGAGTCAATTTTCGAGTTGTATCACAAGTAGTTCATGAGTTGATTTGTTTCATTTCTAGCCCTCCTACTAACTTAAATTGGAAAAACACCTAATATTAATAATCAATTGATATAAAATAGATCTTTTGAGTCAAATTAAAAAGACAACAAAAATTTGTAAATAAAGATCATATGAAATTGGATACACACACAACAACAACAATTCTAGTCGGTTCTAACTAAGTAGGTGTAAATTGTAGTCACAGTGTTGTTAGTTAGCCATTGTATTTTGATGTTAAAATTGAAGCCATATGCAACTAAAGAAAATTTGGCCTTTCCTAACAAATTATTTCTCCCTAAAATATCTATTTTTATAGCCATATGAAACTTCTTTTATTTTTTTTTCCTTCTTTATATTGTGATGGTTGTTATGGTTGTTATGGTTGTAGTAATATTGTGGATCAGTGTAATTAGTCAATTTATTATAAGTTGAATTTCTAAATGTCAAATAATACTATTTATTTATTAGCCTAAATTTGTAATCATATTATTAATTTTAGTGTGACATTTAGATTATTAGTGGATTTATTATTATATAGGTTTTATTTGTTAGACTACTGGTAATAGGAAGTCCAATCCATTCTTGCAAGGAGAAACACTTACTTTCACCCTACATATTACTATTGTTATCTTAGATGAGAAATTCTAATCTAATAAGAATAAGAATATTTAGAGTAGAGAGGAGTTTACCTCTTTTTTTTTTTCTCTCTCAAATGGATCATTGATAAAGACTATGATAAAAATTATGAATATCAAATTATAATTAAGTATCTATTTAATTATAGATTTATTATTTTACACACACACACACACATATATATATATATATATATATATATTGTAGGGTATGATTATGGATAAGATAAATCTGAATATTTAGATGTTAATATTTGGGAGTTTTATAATTATAATTTTGGGTATCAGGAAAATGTAAAAAGGATGGGAGTCTTAATCTAGCAACGAGAAAAAAGTTAGACTTGGTTATAGCAAATGGAAATTGCGTATCTGTATGTTCATATGAATGAAATCTCATGGCGTGTTTCGTAGAGCTAAGTAGAGATGCAGAAAGAGATTGTATATAATGGGAATATGGTTGGTCATGAGACGTACAAGAAATCAAAGCTTGCTCTTCATTATATATATAATTGTTGCGTTGCGCGCATATGGTAGCTTGTGCAACAAATCAAAGTCATTTAATCAGACTAAAAGTAACCTGAAATCCGTGAAAGTTGTCACATGTTTTTTCAAACATAAAAAAAAAAAAGAGAAGAAATAACTAGAAGATATAAATAAGACATGACTTCTGTTATCGTTCATATTATTTATTTTACTGATTGAATCAAAATTAAGTGTCAATTATATTTTTCACTCAAACTAAAAGTTCTTGAAAAATGAAGAGAATCTAAACCTGTAATATATGAAATTTTTTTAATAATATGACGTTAAATGTCAATTAATTTTAAAAGCTTAAACCATTTAAAAATTTTTTGAATGATTTTATTACATTCTTAATGATATGTCATTCATATTCAAAGTAAAGAATTCAAGAGTACTTTTATGTCCGTATAATATGATTAACTATAATTTTAGGTAAATTTGTCCCATGGTAAGTGAATTGGGGAATGCGTTGACCTAAAGCACAGCATGGTATTTAACCAGAAGAATATATCCTCGGAGGTCTACACTCTTTGGAATATTGGTGTTCATATTGATGGCCTAAGATGACAACGACAATTTGCAACAAAATATGGAAGTATGTAGAGGCAATGCAGGATTTGGTCAAGCAAGGTATACACACATGTGAGACTCTTGTATACAGAAAGTGTGCATCAATGTGCAGCTTCTTTAACCAGTTCCTCGCCCAAATTCTTGGCCATCTGATTCCTCCTCTATGTCAACATCTTCTTCATCTGCATCTGCACCATTTTTAAACTTTTCCTTCTCATTGTGGGCAGTAGTCTTCCCAATTACAATTAAGTTGCTATTTATCCTTCTGATTTCGTTCAACTGCATGACTCATGTGAACATCCATAAGATTGGGTTCGAGACAAGGAAATATAAGAATAAAGATCTTGAAAGCGAAGCCAATTACTCTTAGGACAGAACTATTTAAATTTATCATCTATGAATGTATACGCATGGATTTCATTTATTCCATAGTGCTTGGGTTCCATCTAGGTATACTTCTAATTATATAGCATTTTTTTGTGATGCAAGAACACTCAATATCTAACAACTAATTCAAAACCCCCTTAGATTGAGTTAATGGGTGACGTTTGCTGTCTTTAATTATTTATATTTTTGGTTTGAATCCTACTACTGATGAACCCAAAGATTTAGAAGGTTTGTAAGTAACTTTAAAAGTCTTCAAAGAAGTTGGTAATATGTTTGAATCTCGAAATTGAAAGACATATTGCATTGTTAAACTTGTTTATCACTAAAAAACCACTAATTCAAAGTAAATCAACCCTACGCAACTAAGTTAGCTAACATAAAACGAGATTAATATATTAACCTTTATTTGATGAGCCAAGGTTCTGATCCTAATGTCAAAAGAGATGTTTTCATCCCTGGCCATCTGCATTAATGCAATTGGTTTTCGTTGCTCACACCATGCTAGTTTTACTTCATTCGTGAATTTTTGGTTTACAATCTCTATCATCCATCCTAAGTAATTAATATATACTCTAAAAGATATACTATTTCATATACTGCATTTGTTGCTTCTACTTGAACAGATATGATTTCTCAAAATCTTTGTAAAGTATCTTCTATTTGGCTGTTCATGGAAAGCCTGAATGCAGTTAATGCAAACTAAATAAAGAATTCAATATAAGCATGTTCAGGCTGAAGATCAAACATAATCATATTACAGAATCTTCAAATGTTCCCATATCACATTCAATATGGCAAGTACATGCATTAAATTTGCAAACACCAAGAAAAGTCAATAATCAACTGAAGCATTTGATAAGATGGCCCATTATCTTCTAAACTACAAACTTCAAGAAATCTTGGCTTGAAATGCTTAGAAGATGCAAAGTGTTAAGGTAAAGCAACCACATTATAGATGTATGAAACTGCTAACCCATTTGAAACTTGTATTTCAACTGCCAGCAGATTCCAAGTAAAGAGATAGAGTATTGATATTTGAAAGGTTTATTATGCCTTAGCTTATATAAACAAGACAGGACTCCCTAAGCCATGAAATAAGTATATTTAACTTAATCACTTGGGATGATTGGTTCCTTTTAACATATAAGCTACTCTTAACATGATAAGACAAGAGGAATCTGAAATCTGACCACTCTGGATCAACGAATTCAAATGTTGATAGCACATAAGATTTTAATGGATAACTAGTCTGGTTTAAACTAAGAAGCTAAAAGCAGCCAAAATTATGTAGTCTACAAATGGCAATCACTACCCCGTGTCAAACAGAAGCTGATAAATTGAAATTTCTTCACATGATTTTGGACTTGCAAGCTAGATTATGCAAGCACTGCCTTTCATACATTTTCAGAGCAATATGCAAAACTAATTACAAAAATAGTGAGAATCAGAAGATAGAGAAAAATCATTTCTTTAAATTGATTGATGGGGGAGATAGCAGAGTTTTAGCGTTGAAAATACCTTTTCTGTAAAAGCAGACTCCTCCATAGCGAGAAGGAGCTCTTGGTTATGGGACTGGGGCCATTGAGATGGAAGTAGAAACGACGTCGGAATGGTCGTCGTCGAGAATCGATACTGCATTATATACGCCAGCAACTGTAAAATTTTGTTTTTTGTCTCAAGTCAATACTTTACCCTCTTTTCTCCTTCTTCGCTCTTTCAATCACTGCCAGCCAGTAAACGGCAATTAGGCTCGTTAGACAGGCCGTTTCGCGTACGGTTCACTCCCCTGTCCAGATAGAAATATATTTAGGTGGTGTTTGGTTAGATGAAATAGAAAAGGAATGAGAGATAGAATTAAGGATTATGTAATTTGATTGCATGAAATGAATAGAATTTTATATTTCATAGGTGAAATAATTCGATCAAATGATAAAATATTCATTCTATTTAAAATTGGATAGAATGATCTAATTTAATTTTATATATTAATTTAATATATAATATTATTTTATATTAATTTAATATTTTTAATATAAATAATTTAATATAA